>JAUPFT010000014.1:1232500-1412500 GCA_036936625.1 Parnassius smintheus behrii
ACCTCTTCCTACTGATTATGGACGCTTTGACGTCGGACCTGCAGGATGAGGCACCCTGGTGCATGCTCTTTGCCGATGACATCGTGCTTGTCGGGGAAGAAGGCATCGAGGTACAGAGCAGACTGACGGGGTGGCAACAGAGGCTGGAAAGTGTTGGCTTGAAGATCAGCAGATCCAAAACCGAATATCTGTGCTGTGATTTCGGCGGTCTTTCCAGTCCTGTACCCATGTCGTTGGATGGCGCTATACTGCCTACCTGCTCAGATTTCAAGTACCTCGGTTCCCTCATTCAAGGCGACGGCGAAATAGATAGAGCTGTGCAGCATAGGATTAACGCAGGGTGGATGAAATGGCGACAGGTCACAGCCACAACGTGCGATCGGAAAATTTACAAATCGATCATCCGACCTGTCGTCATGTATGGAAGTGAATGCTGGGCCGTCAAGAAGAAGGATGAAAATAGATTGCATGCAAATGAAATGAGAATGTTACGATGGATGTGTGGTGTGACAAGGATGGATAAGATAAGGAATGAGTATATAAGAGGAAGCCTGAAAGTAGCGCCAGTGGTAGAAAAGGTGAGAGAAAGCAGATTGGCATGGTTTGGGCATGTGATGCGGAGGAATGAAAGTCATGTCACAAAACGAGTGTTGAATATGAATGTGGAGGGACACACGGGCAGAGGAAGGCCGAATAAAAGATGGATCGATTGTGTGAAGAGTGATATGAGAATGAAAGGAGTAAGTATGGAAATGACGGCTGATAGAGAGGAATGGAACAAGAAGGTTTACTGCGCCGACCCCAGATAATGGGAAATGGTTTAGAGAATGATGAGTAGTTAATTTACAACCTTTCGGTAACTACAAACAATGATGTGTATACGTTTATTTCAACACTAACATCTACACACATAATGTAATGGTAAATGACAGGCTATAAAATTCCACTGCAGAACATAGGCCTCCCATATAGAATACCCCATAGGGGGAATTTTTCCATAGGTGCCCATGGTCAAGTAATTATAGGCCATACAATATTTGTCTTGTGCGGGATTCGAACCTGTGACCCTCAGCGCTGTAACCCGTTACGGAACCATTCCCTAATGAGCCGTCGCACGGTCATACTGCTCCAAAATCGAGGAGATATGTGCCTAGCTGTTGGTAGTATACGAGGTGTGTTCAAAAAGTAAGGTGACTTTTTGAATTTCGCGGGCAACGCACATTCGATTTTCGATTTTTGTATTTTGTTGCGTTGGTACACGTGTCCTGAGCATATGTTTCAAGTTTGAAGTGTATAGCATGTTTAGTTTATTTTTGACAGTTACAAAGGTCAGACGTACTTTGGTGTGCTCGGCGATTTTCTTTTATGAAAAAAAAATGGATCAAAGAATTTGCATCAAATTTTGTGTAAAAAATGGAATTACGTGCTCCAAAACACTTGAAATGTTGACAGTGGCATACGGTGAGTCTACTCTTAGTAAAAAAAACGTTTATAAGTGGTACGAGCTCTTTCAAGATGGCCGAGAAGATGCCAATGACGAACCTCGCTCTGGACGCCCCAGCACGTCAACAACTGATGAAAACGTTGAAATAGTGAAGAAAATTGTTTTGGAAAATCGTCGAATCACTATCACAGAAGTTGCGGAGGATGTTGGCATATCGGTTGGCTCTTGCCATGGAATTTTTTCGGATATTTTGGGCATGAAACGTGTGTCAGCGAAATTTGTTCCAAAATTGCTCAATTTCGACCAAAAGAACCGTCGCATGACAATCGCTCAAGAGCTATTGGATGATGTCAACAACGACCCAGCTATGCTCAAAAGGGTCATAACAGGTGACGAAACATGGGTATACGGTTATGACGTCGAAACTAAGACTCAATCGTCCCAATGGAAGCACACTGAATCACCAAGACCAAAAAAGGCACGCCAAGTTCGATCAAATGTGACGGTTTTGCTTACAGTTTTCTTCGATTGTAGGGGTGTGGTGCATCATGAGTTCTTGCCACAAGGTCGTACGGTCAATAAGGAGTATTACCTTGAAGTTATGCGCCATTTGCGAGAAGCAATACGTAAGAAACGTCCGAATTGTGGGTAAACAATCCATGGTTTTTGCATCACGATAATGCACCTGCTCACTCATCGTTGCTTGTGAGAGGTTTTTTGACCAAAAACAACACTACAATCATGCCTTAGCCACCATATTCACCGGATTTGTCCCCATGTGAATTTTTCCTGTTCCCAAAACTGAAGAGACCTATGAAAGGACGAAGATTTGCAACGATTGAAGAGATAAAAACTGCATCGCTAAAAGAGCTGAAGGCTGTACCAGAAAGTGATTATCAGAAATGCTTTGACGATTGGAAAAAGCGTTGGCACAAGTGTATTATATCTGAGGGGGATTACTTTGAAGGGGACAACGTAAATATTGATGAATAAATAAATAGTTTTTCATAAAAATATAAAGTCACCTTACTTTTTGAACACACCTCGTATATAGATATACTAATATAGTAGTGTAGTAGTAGTATAGTAGTCTGTTGGATAGTACACGATATACCAATACATTGTGATTTCATACTAGGTTAACAATGCGGGATGAATATGCTATTTGGTTATACAATAAAGACTTTTATCAGAGACAAAATCGTGTTAAAACAGACATGTAACGATTAGCTAAGTAATTGTGTCTATATAATTATAACACAAACAGATGTTCATTCAAAGAACTGAAGTGGATTATGTCATCAATCATACTGCGATTATACTATTTCCTACAACGTCTAAAAATCATTCCTACATCGGGATAGGCCAATGTCAAGGAGAATATATTTACATTATTTCTATTCTTCAGCTTTTCAATTACACTGTTAGCTATTTTGATAAAAGTCCAACGTATTTCTCGAAAAATAAACTCATGCTGGGCATGCATGCATGTCGACGCTCGTACTGCTCAAGTTGCTCCTCATCTTCAGTATAGTAGTTCACATATGTCCACCATCATATAGTTGCCAGAGCTTCGTTTATTAATAAACAGTCAGCGCACTGTCACGTGTGTCAATCTCACAGCAATCTGAGAAAGTAAAAAGAAGGAAAGAAAACTTTATTTGATACCTCACAAAAATTCACAGTGAACTTTTAACGTATTTTCTACGTCTCAGTTACCGTTACAACCTGTCAAAAGTCTACTGCCGAACATAGACCTCCCCATTGGTTGTGTGATAAGGCGGATACTTGCCATAGTTGCCACGCGCGGCATTGGCAGGCGGGTTGGCTACGACAGTTTATTTGGAAGACGCCGCTGCTCATTCCCTGGTTTGTTTCCTTCGGTCTGAGACGGTATGCGGCAGTGAATATTCCTACACCGCATACGTATCGTATGCAAATATTTTTATGTTAGTATTTTTATATGAGATTAATGAGAATGAGAGTGAAAACCTAGCACACAGTTCATCTGATGGTAAGTGGCTGCTGCGGCCCATGGACATCTGCATCTATCCACGATTGAGAATCAAAATGCAGATGCATTGGCATTGTCACCCCTGAGGATTAAGATGGAATGCCTCATTACCAGTAAAAAGGGTCTCCGGTTCTCTACACTCACCGTACGAAACACAGCAGAATTAAGCTGCTATTCGACGCTGGTATTCTGTGAGGGCGTAGTCCTTCCCCGGTCGAGACGAGCCATTCGTGCTACAAGCATAATATATCTGCAGCGTGGCTCTACCATGTTAAATTTGACGGGTTTTAAAAGGTTTGTCCTGTGTTGTCCATATCGGTAACCGGTATCGGTTCGAGCGTTGTCTCGGCGTCGGCGCGCGGCTCATTGTCGCGTGTTATCCGCTACAGCCACTATCGCCGATATACTTGGTTCAACGCAACCGAATGTTGGCGGCAAACTCCTCAACGCGGAGTTTCTTTTGCGTAAAAAGTGAGAAGCGTGACACTAGGGAATAGGATTGCTTTTATTTATTAAGCTGTCCCCACTCTATGTATGTCAAGTGCTTCGCAGTATGAAGGAAGAAAGAGAGATACATTGTATTTAACACAACACAGCAATACAAATCTAGAAAAGCATCCACGAATTTTTCCGACACCGAGGCAAAGGCGGCGCCACTTATGCATTACGTGAAATAATTGACAGATTTCATGGCGGGAAAGATTAATTTCTTCGGAAAATGTAAGTTTTTATTCTGAAATATAAGTTATATTTGTGTTATTTATTTATTTATCACCAACAAGACACACTAACAGAAACATACTATTTTTACAGGAAACTATAAAAACTAAGTGTTGACTTAATTACAGGTGTTACACACATTTCATAAAGGATAAACACTAGTATACAAATGTGAATTAAATTGAATTCGAATATATAACAATTTAAATCATGCATAATTTTATACTGTTATATCATGAGAATCGGCACAAAAAGATACTTTATTACAGTGAAATACAATTGATTGAGGAATATAAATGTAATAAATCACGCTTAAATTTCGAAAGATTTTCTGCAAATACGGCAATATAAATTTTTCTTTCTTCATGTTTATTATCAGTAGTCGTTATGACACCAATACAATTAATATGTGATAATTTATATAGAAACTATAGCATTATAATTCAACATCAATCTATCAATTGGAGAATACCGTTCTTGAAGTGAACGTGTGCTTTTTGCTTCTAATTGTCTAAAAGACGATGGTCTTTAATGGGACACGAATATTCAATTGAGCTAGTAAATGAAAACTATCAATTCACCAACTTATACAAGAAAGTAAGGTCAATTAACTGTCTTTGATAATAAGTGATTTAGCTTATCTTCGTAACTCTTAAGAACTTTAACAAGGTTATGATCGTAAGATAAAGGCAAAAGAAACCTCTTTTATATCCTTTCGATTTTGTGTGTTGTCTCTGGGTTTTCTACAGATCTGGAACGTGTGTTTATTATATGCTAACGTTTTTCCGTTATTTTGGCAATCTCAAAAATCCTAGAGACAACTTGTTTCTATTCACCCCGCGATTTCATTTCACGGTAAGTCAAAGGAAAGTTTATCACGAGGATTGTTATATTTGCGAATTTTTATCCTATATTTATATTCCGACACAGAGTAAACCATACTGAGTATTAATGACTGCGGGGTTTCGTCTTAGTGTGAGTAACGATCTAAGAGCAAGTCTTATCCTACACTATTCCGATGATATCCCGGACGTCAGTTTGAGCGAGATTAGAATGGCTCTCCAGCACCTTAAAAACGGCAAGGCCCCGGGCGAGGATGGAATTACAGCGGAGCTTCTGAAAGCGGGTGGAACACCGGTACTTGAAGTCCTTCAGAAGCTCTTCAATTCCGTCCTCCATGGTGGCACTACTCCGGAGGCGTGGAGCAGAAGCGCGGTGGTTTTGTTCTTTAAGAAAGGCGACAACGCTCTCTTAAAGAACTACAGACCGATTTCCCTTCTGAGCCGCGTTTACATGCTATTTTCGAGAGTCATTACGAATCGTCTCGCACGCAGTCTCGACGACTTCCAGCCTCCCGAACAAGCCGGTTTCCGAAAAGGCTTCAGTACCATAGACCACATACATACCCTGCGGCAGATTGTACAGAAGACTGAAGAGTATAATCTGCCACTTTGCCTGGCGTATGTGGACTATGAGAAAGCCTTTGGTTCTATCAAAATTTGGGCGGTGCTACAGTCTCTTCTGCTGTGCCTAGTTGACTTTCGATATATCGAAGTGCTGAAGTGTTTGTACACTATGGCTACGATGGCTATCCGAGTACAGAACCAGAGTTCGAAACCTATCCAACTGCGGAGAGGTGTAAGACAGGGTGATGTTATATCCCCGAAACTCTTCACCGCTGCTTTGGAAGACGTTTCAAAGCTACTGGACTGGAAAGGATACGGTATTAACATCAATGGCGAGTACATCACTCACCTTCGATTTGCCGACGATATAGTCTTTATGGCCGAACCGCTGGAGGACCTTAGCACTATGCTTAATGACCGATGTGCCTCCCAACGGATTGGTCTTAAAATAAACATGCACAAAACAAAGATTATGTTTAATATCCCTATCACACCTATGCCGGTAGTTGTTGGGAGCACTATGCTTGAAGTTGTTGACGAGTACGTTTACCTGGGACAAATAGTCCAACTAGGTAAGTCCAACTTCAACGGAGAGGTCAATCGACGGATTCAACTCGGCTGGGCAGAGTTCGGGAAATTACGACACATCTCGTCAGGTGTATCTCTAAACTTGAAAACTAGATTGTACAACCAGTGCGTGTTGCAAGTCATGGCTTAAGGATCTGAGACGTGGTCCTTCACTGCTGGCCGTATTAGGACGCTCAAGGTCGCTCAGCGAGCTATGGAGAAGGATATTCTTGGCGTTTCTCTGCTTGATAAATATAGAAATGAGGATATCCGCTTGAGTTCTCGAGTGGCAACCTCGTACCCGTAAGCGTAGTGTAAGGTGACCCCCACTAGATGGAGTGACGACCTGGTAAGACACGCAGGAAGTCGATGGATGCAGTGGCAGTGTCTAAGGACCATGTTTTGTGGCATTCCTTGGAAGAAGCCTATGTTCAGCAGTGGACTTGTGAAGGGCTGTAATGATGATCGTGTTGATCATAAAACAGCGCAACCATATCCTCAACACAAAGACATTCACCCAAAATTTCCCTCTAGTTAATTTTATTCGGACTTTTACTTATATTTTCACAATCAGCCTTATGAAAACAAAATTTAGTAATGGTGTTATTATGTACTAGTGATGCCGGATCTGTAGTCTATTTAAAAAAAAAAACGAATGGTGGGCGAAGGATATCAATACATGTCAAATGATTAGGGCGTGATAGGATGAATATGATAAAATTGGTTCAAATATCAAATTTACAGCTTTTCTTTTACAAATTATTCACAATGTCATGAATTCGTATATGAATGTAGTTTGATCCTTCAGTTTTTTTGACACAAATCTTTCCATCACGAACCAGAACAAAACGGAAACCAAGCTCTTTCGCCTTACGGCGAGCTGCAGCATGTAGCATTTTCGCTGGTAATTTTATACTATCGCGGTCACCTAGTTTTTTGGCTCTAGAAAATCGAAAAATCATCCGATTTCGATGAAATTTTTTTAAAAATCTTCGTCTTTACGGCGGAATTATAGAAAAAATATGGAAAATACCTCACCTCAACATTTAATATAGTTTTATGACTTTAAATGTGTTCATAAACGCACTTCTTCGAATGTAATTGTTCATAACTTTTTTGCAAAGCATTTAGCGAAGTTTGTATATTTATATTGTTAATATACACAAAAAATCGAAACATCGTATCGAAAATCATATAAACTACCCGTGCGAAGCCGGGCGGATCGCTCGTTTTGTAATATAAATAACAAATAAAACCATGATTTTCAAAGTATAAATTACATTTTATTTATGTTCTATTGAAATTCGTCTGAAGTGGAAAATAAATAAACTGTATCTGTAGATGTTGCGAACAAGAAAAGTTACAAAGTTCAATTTTTCAACAAAGAGATTTCAAATATTAATTATGAAAATCTTTGAAATCATTTTTAAATTTAATAGAATTTGTTTTGTTTAAGTTTCTTAACTTTTTGAGTTTAAAAAGTAATTCCTCCTTAATAACTTAAAAATGATTTCTCAAGTAATGTTGTATATCATTTCTACGACACAGAATACATGATAGTACTTCACGGTTAAATAAAAATAACATTTCACAAGTGCACGTGACCAAGATTATACATAAATATATTTATCTTTCCCATAAATCTTTCTAAAGGTTTAGCTAAAAGCCGTTTGCAATATTTATGACGTGATCATCTTAGTTAGGACCCTTATATACGTTGTGTTCGTTTAGAAATTTAGTCCTTTTAGGTGTCTCTTGGAAGAATGAATATTTACTCGAGCAATCGAAAACCGTTGATAGTGTCTTATATTATTTTAAGCAAGAAACCCCGTTCGCCCAGACTGGGCTCGCAAAAGGTTAAGAATATTAAATCACGTGTGCGGTGAGCGCCAACCAAACAACGCGCTCCTCCCGAAGAGGGATGAGAAGTTAGGAACTGGGCCGTAGACCACAGCAAAATAACTGTCGAACCAGTAAAAGAGGGCTTAGCCCTTTGGTAGTACATTACGTACTACACTACCAAAGGCCAAGCCCTCTTTCTGTCTCATAAACACCAACCAAAGCCGCGCATATCACACGGTTTGGGCCACACTTCAAATAATATGCACACTGGCCATAAAAAGCCCTCCATGAGTCAACACCTGTCAGACCGCCGCTCCTGCAGACGTGATGTAAGTGTAAGGCATCACCACCGATTGCACCACCACCACCGATTGCATGGTCGGCACGGCTTCTAGCCGCAAAGCGTGTCATGAGTCTACTGCTCATCTCAAGAGAATGGTGTTTCACGTTGAGCTGCTTTCGGCCGCAGCTTTGAGAGCATCCTCACGCCAGCCTCCTCGCATTAGGTCGACACAATATGTTCCACCAACCAATATAACGGAAAATATAATCAAAAGCAGTTATAAAATAATAATAATAATTTAGCCATCAGAAAGGGTTTGTTTGGGTAAGCAATATGTGCGTGGTTACTCGTCCAGTTGCCTTTAGAGGGATGTAGTTTTAACGATTAAACTATGGAGTGTAGAGGTAAGGAGTACAGAGTACAGACTATATAAAAAAAGTATCCGTAGGAAAGCGTTAAATAAGGGTGGCGCCACTGCAGCTACAGTCTAAATTTTAAAGAAATTTTTATAATTTTTTATTGCACAGACATTCACCATAATTGTTTTTACCATAATTGTTTTATTGCTTTCCAAATTTTTATTTTCAAAATCAACCTTAACGTATTCAACGGCGATTTATCACCCTGTATCACATACACTCGAGCGCTGTTGTGGAGAGTTTTTGAACTGTTATTTACTGCTTACGGATGGACACATTTTCAACTATTCTCCTATGGGAGATTGCCCTCCTTACATTAAATTAAACTTACTTGATTAAACCTTAAATTGTAGAAATGTGACACATACGAGTATTATACCTACAATTTTTTTTAAAACGTTACCCCATTTTGCTCAAACGCTAAGGTCATTCATTCATTCATTCCGTCCCATCACAAGTCTACTGCTGACCATAGACCATCCTCATAGGTTACTACATGGAAGGAGAGGGGGGGGGGGGGCATGTATGTGCTCTATAGTTGCCACGATTGGAAGGCGGATTGGCAAGCGCAGTTCTTGTATATTTTATTATAATATGGTGCTATCAGGTGGATTAGAAGCGACTGGATTAGACTCACATGGTCGTGAGTTCGACTCTGCCATTCGACTACTGCCGTCGACGATTCTAACCTAACACAAGCATTTTAAGCTTACCAGTAGTGGTTAAAGGGAATATTAGTAATGTTAATAAAATAAAATAAATTTATTTCAGAATTTTGGTCCATAAAAGTGTTAGTACAAAGTGTGAGCTTACAACCTATGTTAGTAAACAGAAAGGAACTACACTTCGACATTAATTTAAATATTTTCGGGGCTAGTTTGTAATAACATTAGTTCGGCCGCACAGCGAATACTGTTCCCATCGCTGAGTTGGGCCTCCCCAGTGCCAGCTTCTTTTCATTTGATTGCATCGCCGGCGACCGAGCTCTTTCCGATCGGCTTGACTCACTGACACTGCGAAGAAATGTTGCATCTCTGCGTATTTTATCGGATTTATCACGGGGAGTACTCTGAGGAATTATTCGGACTAATTCCAGTCCAAAAGTCAGTTCCAATAACACCATCGCACATCGCGACAGAACTCCCCTGGTGTTGCAGTTGTTCATGGGCAGCGGTTGTCACTTACCATCAGGTGAGCCGCATGTCGTTTGCCCCTTCCTATAAATAATAATAATGCTAGTATTTTTAATAGAATGTATTTTGAATATAAAAAATATGATGGTGTCTATCTCCTGTTGAAACTGAGAAATGAATTTATCATTAACTTTTACTCCGACGGGAGGACATTGGATATTGGACTCTCTTACGCCATTACATACAATAAACAATAGTATCACATACGAGTACACGGACATTATGATATAGAAAACTATTATTCGGTACTCAAACAACACATGTACACACATGGTGATGTATGATAGAGGAATAGATTTGTTATGTGTAAATGAGACGAAACGGAAGGGGAAGGATGTCACTACACATGGCATGTATACCGCATACTGGTCTGGTGTAGACGAGCTCGAGCGGGCATGCCAGGGAGTAGGTATCATCCTATCAGAAAGAATGGTGCAATGTGTGAAAGAGTATGAATGTGTAAGCCCAAGACTGCTATGGATACGATTGAAAGTGGGCTTAAAGAAGTTGTTTGTGCTAGGGGTCTACGCCCCAGACATGTCTAAGCCCACTCATATCCGAGAGCAGTTTTGGGAAATGGTAAGGATGGTATTAATGAAATGTAAGGGAAATGAAAATGTTGTTATGCTAGGAGATTTTAATGGAAGAGTTGGGGTGAGGAGGCTTGGTTATGAAAGGATATTGGGAACGTTTGGTGATGAAAGTATAAATGAGAATTGTGAAAGCCTCCTCACTGTATGTATGGAAAAGAATCTTTTTGTGACGAACACTTTCTTTCGCCACAAGAGGATTCACATGTACACTTGGGAAAGAGGTGGTGATAGAAGCATGATAGATTTCATAATTGTGGATGAAAGATTGAGGGGCGCAGTGGTGGATACAAGAGTTTACCGGGGGTCAAACGTAGGAACGGATCATTTTTTGGTTTTATGCCGAATTAATGGTCTATTCAGGCGGTGGCGCCATCGGTCATCTGTGTCTACCACTGCGTTACAGCGTATTAGAACAGAAAGATTACAAGATGAAGGTGAGAAAAACAAGTTTAAATGTAGACTGAAAGAAAACGTAAGTGGTTTGGATGAATTATGTATGAATGAGTTAGACTTGGAGAATGTATGGCAAAATGTTAAGAAAGGTTTAGTAGATGCAGCTACCGAAGTATGTGGTGTTAGTAAAAGAAAGAATGAAAGGAAAAATAATACGTTATGGTGGGATGATGAGATACGTACGGAAGTTGAAGCAAAGAAGAGAGCATGGCTAGATTTACTAGCAACTAAGGCTGGTAATTCTAGCAGTACGGATGATGATTTTGAAAGAAAAAAGGCAGTCTTTAGACATCTAAATAAAAGAGTAAAAGAAGTAGTTGAAAGGAAAAAGCAAGAAAGAACGGATAAAAATGATAGAAGAATATCGGATAACTTCCAGGCAAATATTAAAATGTTCTGGAAACTCGTAAGAACTGCCAGGGGATGTTCAAAACAGCCTATAATGAATGCTATAAGAGATGAGAATGGCTATATTCTGAATGATGAAGTTTTGAGTTTAAAGAAATGGAAGGAATATTTTGAAAGCATGTTTATGAGTGAGGAGACAACGTATGAACTGAATGAAATAGGAACTCCGAAAGAAGAGGAAGGAGGTAGCGAGATAAGTATAGATGAAATAATGAAAGCAATGAAAAGCATGAAAGCAGGTAAGGCTGCCGGATATGATAGAGTGTCACTCGAAATGCTAAGGGCTGGAGAGGAAGTGGTGGCAGGCCTGCTGCACACCTTGTTTAATTTATGCTGGGAACTGAAACGGGTACCGGGAGACTGGTGCAAAGCCGTGATAGTCCCAGTATATAAGGGAAAAGGGTCGCAGCAGGACTGTAAAAGCTACCGCGGTATCAGCCTTCTTAGCATCGTGGGAAAACTGTATGCCAAGGTACTAATTGAAAGGGTCATGAAAGAAACCGATGGAAAAATTTGGGATGTGCAAGCGGGATTTAGAAAGGGAATGGGATGTACAGATCAAGTCTTCTCCATGCGCATGATCGCGGAGAAGTTTTTGGCCAAAAACCAAAAGGTTTTTTGTGCGTTCATGGACTTGGAGAAGGCCTATGACAGAGTGGATAGGAATGTGCTATGGCAGACACTGAACTCATTTGGGTTGAGCGCTGGCTTGATACAGGCATTGGAATCTCTTTATAGGGACTCTAGTGCTTGTGTTAGGATCAACGGGGTCTACTCGGACTGGTTTGGCATCCATAAAGGTGTCAGACAGGGCTGTGTGGCTTCCCCGTGGCTGTTCAAACTATTTATGGACAGTTGTTTGCAAAACTTGAAAGTTGAAGAATGCGGATTAAGAATGGGTGAGTTAACCATCAAATGCCTTTTGTACGCCGATGATCAAGTTATTCTTGCATTGTCGGCGGCGGAGCTGCAAATGATGGTTACATTGATGAACAGATCATTAAAAGAAGGGGGTATGGAAGTGAACGCAAGTAAGACGAAAATTATGGTTTTTGAAAGAGATGAAAGTAAAACGATATGTGAAATAAGAATAGAAGGGGAGTTGATCGAGCAAGTAGATGAGTTTGTATATTTGGGATGCGTATTTAGCAGGGATGGGAGATATGATAAGGATATAGAATGACGAGTGAACGCAGGAAACAGAGTAAATGGGGCCCTGCACTCTATTGTGAAGAGTCAAAATGTGTCAAAAAAGGCACGTATGGCAATTCACAATGCTGTGTTGGTCCCTACTTTAACGTATGGTAGTGAAAGATGGGTATGGCAGAAGAAGCACGAGAGTAGAATAAATGCCGTAGAAATGCGGTCGTTAAGGAGTATGTTAGGGCTGAATCTGAATGACAGGGTGAAAAATTGTGTGATAAGAGAAGAGTGTGGTTTATCAAGATGATGTTGTGACCAGGATTAAGAAAGGAATGCTTTGGTGGTTTGGTCATGTGGAAAGAATGGATGAGGAAAAAGTGACAAAGAAAATTTATGTTGCAGAAGTGAATGGCAGAGTCGGAAAGGGACGTCCTAGGCGAAAATTTATCGACCAAAGTGGCGATTTATTGAAAACGGGCCAAATTAGGAGTACCCTTAACCGACGAGCATGCATGCGTAGGTGTATGGATGTGAAGGAGGCGAGAGAGGTGTGTCAGGATCGTGCCAAATGGAAGTCTGTAGTCTCTGCCTACCCCTCTGGGTGACAGGCGTGAGTGTTTATGTCAAACAACACACATCTTAGAGGGCCTTAAATTGACTAAAGCCGAGTCATATAATAACCCACACAAGCACTTTTCTTGCCAGAGTGGTTTCCAACCTGCCATCAGAATTGTTATCAGCACAAACCATAAACCAATTTAAGAAACAACTAAAATAGAACAATTACGTATTTGAAACCGGGATGCAAGCTTATATCAGTCGTTTCAACTGCTGGCCTGCTGAAATTCTTTTTTCCTGTATTCTGGTGGCAGTTTACATACATAAATAAATACTTGATCCGTGGGGATATGTATCTACAGCCCTCAGCGCCGCGACTCATTGCCAAGCCACTGCGTCACGGAGCTGTCTAACATGTATAATAATGATATTGTTCACAGGCCCATTTACAGAAGCAATACGGACGTGGAAGCGTGCCTGCAGCGCATAGCTGACGACGACGCGATGAGGCAGTCGGACGAGTCGAGCTCGCAGCCTCCGCGAGGTACTTTGCCACGTATTTATTTATTAATTTACTAGGTTTTTGTCCCGCGGTTTTACCCGCGTCCAAGTTGCTTGTATCATATACTATTAAAAAAAATTAAATATGATCTATGTTTGCTAGATGACGTTGTGCTTCGGTGGTTTGGTCATGTAGAAAAAATGAACGAGGAAACAGTGACAAAGCAAATTTATGTTGCAGAAGTGAACGGAAAAGTCATGAAAGGACGCCTCACCATCGACGACAATACGACACATGTTTCGCCTCTACACGAGGCATCCTCAGGTAATGTAGACTCTACGGCGACTGATCGCTAAGTGAGCGGTGAGCTTTTTTTTTGCGCCCGAAGCAAATATGGGCAACCATCCGGAAAGCGGGGGAGGGAGGCGGTGAATTCTCGTAGCATACCACGCAGCCGGCTGCGTGGTTATGTGGAGACTTTTACCCACTAAACACCGCCTTTATGGATTGGCTTACCGATCTGACGAGAGATCTCCAAGCCGTATACGAACGCTACCCTCCTTGGCAGAAAGGAGGGCGCAAGCGGCGAAAAGCCGCTTAGAAGTGTGCCTAACTAAGGCGGATTAAGGGATGGGAGAGCGGCGAGCCGAAACAGCTGCTTTTTATACACGCCGACACAACCTCTCCCCACCAAAGTAGCGAGTGATCGCGCCGTGCGATAACAAACCTGCGGCTAATTGTTATGATTAATATTTTTTAAATATTATTATTATTATTATTATTGTTTTTATATTGATATTATTATAGTTATTTATTATTATTAATTTTAAAATTATTATTAAAGATTAGCCTTAAAGATGTTTAACAAAGGTGAATTAGAAACATTTGTTTGTTCATTCAGCAGTGCATTGTTACCATTATTATTTTTTTAAATCTCCAACTGTTCCAGCACACACAGCCGCAGCCCCTTACTACACGTATGTAAGACTTCAAAGGAATGGTCGCTGGCTAGGTTGTGTCCAGTGTCCAAGAGATGTTTAGCAAAATGGGATTTATCAGGATTGCAATTTCTGTACGCGGCCAAATGCTCTTTATAGCCCGTCCCGAAATTGTTGTGTCGGCGTGTATAAAAAGCAGTTGTTTCGGCTCGCCGCTCACTTAGCGGTCAGTCGCCGTAGAGTCTACATTATTGAGGATGCCTCGTTTAGAGGCGAAACACGTGTCGTATTGTCGTCGATGGTGTGTCTTACCTGGTATAGTGGTGTTGGAAGTAGTGGTGCCGGGAGTAGTGGTGTTGGGAGTAGTGGTGCTGGGACTAGTGGTGACGGAGTTAGTGCATGCAATTGAGGGAGGGCGGAAGGTGCTCTTCAATCCAGGTAAGACACATCATTGTAATTAGTTAGCGGAAGGTTGCGAAGTAATAAATTATTTATTATAATAGATTTCCGCAAAGTAACTCGCGATTCTATCAATCATCTTATAATATACTACCGACTACGGACTAAAAAGTACAAAATACTTTTTAATTTCTTACATTGTCATCCGATTTTGAACTATGTTCAAAATTTTAAGTCCCTAGCTCATAGGGAAGTTAGTTAAAATCAATTACTAAATTCGGCATGAATAGACATAATACACGAAAGCGAGTTAATAAATATATTAGGGATCTTCAAAATCTAGCATTTGTCGCGTGTTGCAGTTGTTTTTGCGTTTTTGTTGCGGTCGACACCATCAGGTAAGCCGCATGCTCGTTTGCCCCCTCTTCTATAAAAAACCGGCCAAGAGCGTGTCGGGCCACGCTCAGTGTAGGGTTCCGTAGTTTCCCGTTGTCATAATAAGTGTTCCCACTTATGGGTTTAAAGGTGGGTATCCATTATGTTCGCATTCCAGCAGCGCTCCACGCTCCTGCAACTGCTCCCGGTGGTGGGTACTGTTGTTTCCATCCAAGTTCAAAATAATTTTCCTAGAAAGTCCTTATAAAGTTCTACTTTTCAGATTTTTTTTCATATTTTCTAAACTTATGGTTCAAAAGTTAGAGAGGGGGGGGGGACACATTATTTTTTACTCTTGGAGCGATTATTTCCGAAATTATTGACATTATCAAAAAATGATTTTAGTAAACCCTTATTCATTTTTAAATACCTTTCCAACAATATATCACACGTTAGGGTTGAAATTAAAAAAAAAAAAATCATTTCCCACTTTACATATAGGGGAGCTACTCTAATAAAACATTTTTTTCCAATTTTTATTTTAGCACTTTGTCGGCGTGATTGATACACATATTGGTAACAAATTTCAGCTTTCTTGTGCTAACGGTCACAGAGATTAAGCGAGGACGGACAGACGGACAGAGAGACATGGCGAAACTATAAGGGTTCCTAGTTGACTACGGAACCCTAAAAAGTGACAATAATTACATAAATATAACAGAAATTCTAACGCCTGTCACTTAGAGGGGTAGACGGAGACTACGGAATTCCATATGACACGATCTTGACACACCTCTCTCAGTTCGTTCACATCCATATGTCTATGCATCCTAGCTACTAATTTTTAAACTAAGTATTAGTTGCAGCCTAGTTTGAACAAAGTGAAATGTGCCATGTTTAGTTCCAGAACGTTTGAAGAAGCGCGCAAGTCTGAAACTGCTGCGAGCGCAGGAGAGAGACTGGAAGCAAGAGCAGAGACAGCGTGAGAGCAAGGCCGACTCCCTGCCTTCGCCCAGTCCTGCCGTGCCCACGTTGGTGAGTCACAGTCTTTCAGGAGATTTCTTACATTATTTTACCTGTAGGTCAAATCACCGCCATGTAAGAATATCATCTACCCCATATCATCCCGCGGGTGTCGTAACAGGCGACAGAGGTAAACAAATCTAGAGACAGACAGCAGCGTCACAACTAAAAATAAAAAACTGTGATTGCCAAACCGCTTGCCAAGCGTCGCAACTATCTTAAATATCCCCCCCCCCATACCTCCTATGGGGGATATTTAAGATAGTTGCCTGTATTTGTGATAGTAAGATAATCTATGCGGGAGGCTATAGGCTATGTTCAGCAGCGGACTCTAATGGCTGTATCGGTAAAGGTTTCATAACTGTGAAACTCAACTTTTATCACCTAAGGTGTCGAAGATTTCTATTATAGATCCTAATTTTGAGGGTTTACGTCGCTCTGAGATGTACGGCATGGAAGCTGTTTTAATGAAACGTCAGCTCAGGTGGAGCGAGCATGTCTTCGCATGGATGACCGACGTTAACCTGAAGCTGTTTTGTAGTCAGAAATGGCGGAATGTCTTATCGCGTATTTTATTGCGTTTAATTTTTACTTATTTTAAATACCCGACGTTTCGGATGCTTTGCAGCACCCATGGTCACGGAGGGATCACGTCTGGAAATAAAAATAAGTAAATTAAATGTCATAAAATCATGTGTCAATCAATCATCATCAAAAAGTGATATGTAGTGTTCACGTAAATATAAGAAAGAAATCATTATGAAAGCACGGGTGGTCAGCATTTGCACTGTAAGGGTGTTGTATGCATACGAAACCTTAATTGCGCTGTCGACCTTTTGCTGGAAGGAGCTTGCAGCAGTTATCTTGGCATTCCTTTACCATTTTCAAAAGCATGAAATCGTTTGAGGAAAGCCGTCTCAAAACTTTAGACGCTATACTTAGTACTTAACTGGTCAGCTCTACTGCCACATATGTGAAAGAGCTTTTAAAATCAAGTTTGGCCTAACAAGCTATATCTGGGCCTATCATAATCATGATCATCATTACAGCCCTCACAAGTTCACTGCTGAACATAGGCCTCCCATAAGGAATGCTACAAAGCATGGTCCTGAGTAACCTGCATCCATTGACTTCCTTCACGTCATATCAGGTCGTCACTCCGTCTAGTGGAACGTCCTACACTTCGTCTTCTGGTACGAGGCTGCCACTCGAGAACATTTTTTCCCCATCGGTTGTCAATTCTTCGAGCTATATGGCCGGGCTATTGGCATATCAGGGCTCATGATAGGAGAATACCCTTATTTACTACAGTGTCATCAGTTATCTAGATCATACGCTGCAATGTTGTTGTACGGACAGGTGGAGTCATGCAGCCGGTTCATGTCGCTGAGTTCCCGACTCAAGTGCCGCGGGGAGGATAGTACAGCGGGGGACGACGCCTCGGGCAACGTGGGGGGCGTCGCGGAGGACTGCGCGGGGGGCGCAGGGTGGCGGCGAGGAGGTGGGGCGCCGGCTCCGCCCAGCCGCGTCAGCTTCCACAGCACCTTCAGCATGCTCATCAACATGGGCAGCACGGACAAGGCTTGCCGCCGCACCGTAAGCATATTTTAATTTTTTTTACAAGAACGAAATTAATTAAAAATCAAAAATAGTTTATTTCCTTAAAATTGATTAATATTATGCCGTGGCCAAAATCACCCAGGAATCATGTAAAAATGCTTCCTGAAAATAACAGTTTTCTCCGACATTGAATATATCATCGCAGTCCATTTCAGGACATCGTCGAGGGCGCATCCGCGTTGTTGTTGGAGCGACTTCGTTCAAATACATTTTAGTTTTTGAAGAGCTTATTCTCATTTGTAAATATTTATATGAATAAAATACTTAGTTAATATCTGTACATTGGTAACTGTAAATATTGTTTGATAAATAAATTAGTTTTTAAAATGCCCAACGAAGAAGAAATTTTCGCGGCGACGTTGATTATAGAAATTGAAAAATTCATTTTTATCATATACCTTGAAACGAGCAATTCTTTTATATATATATAATCGGAATCTCGGAAACGGCTGAAACGATTTTCGTAAAATTTTGTGTCCAGGGCGTTTCGGGGGCAATAAATCGATCTAGCTGGGATTTATTTTTAGAAAATGTTTTTTGTACGTGTTTTCAGGCAATGAAAAACTGCTACAATATAAGAAGGTAAATTTTGACACTGTGTTATTGATCGTAATATCTCAAGTGGATATCGAGCGGTCGCGAAATCGTAATGCCTTGGTTCGCGTCCAGTCTTCGATCCGATTTTTTTGCCTTTTTTTTCAAGTTCCATTCTTTTGTGAGAAAATCTATTATTTCGAGCCCTTTTTTAGTATTTTTTAAAAATACGAAAATTTTAATGAAACTAATTGCACTCTTGATTTTTTATTCAAATAACCAGTTCAGTTTTTTCTATTATGTCAATAAGATCAAAAAATATTATTCATCAGTATGTAATTTGTATCTAAATGTAATTTCAAAAGAAAAGCAAAGCTCGGTCATCGGTCATAATTTAGATGTGGAACGACCAACACGCCCTCGTTACTTAGGTTTAGATAGTTTTTAATATGTAATTTTATTGTTGCATATTTTTATTATGTAGGTGACACTGTCTTTTATAATTATGTGTAGAGACACGACTTCAGACACAAGTTTGTCCCGCCACTCAGAGACGTTTTCCCGAGAAATATTGGCTCGGCCGGTGTAAAGAGCATCACCAGTGCTGTCATCCGCATAGCAATGAATGCTACGGGCTTGCAACATATCATTGATATGCAGAAGAAACAGCGTTGGCGATAGCACGCAGCCCTGTGGAACACCAGCATTAATAGGCTTGCAATCGGAGCTTGCACCATCTACAATGATCTTGATGCTCCGATCTGCAAGAAAACTGGTGATCCAATCGCACAATTTCTCGGGAAGCCCATAGGAAGGGAGCTTCGAAAGAAGCGCTTTGTGCCAAACCCGATCGAAGGCCTTCGCAATGTCCAAACTAACGGCCAATGCCTCCCCCTTGGACTCTACTGCCTACGCCTATCTGTGAGTTAGGTAGACCAGAAGATCACCAGCCGACCTACCACGGCGAAAACCGTATTGGCGGTCACTAATCAGCTAGTGATCCTCAAGGTACCTCATGAGCTGGCAGTTTACAATGGACTCCATTGTTTTGGAGAACAAGGAGGTGATGGCGATAGGATGGTAGTTGGACGGGTCTGAGCGGTCGCCTTTTTTAGGGATCGGGTGGACGAAAGCCGACTTCCATGATTTTGGGACTACGCCTAGGGAGTAGGAGTACCGGAAAAGACGCGTTAAAACCGGTGCCAACTCTGGAGCACACGTCCTCAGCACAATTGGGGTGTTTCCGTCAGGCCCACTCGACTTGTAGATGTCCAGGGAGAGAAATGCTTTGCGAACCGAGCGCTGAGTGAACTGCACTTCCGGTATGGAGCACTCATACCACGGGATGGCCGGCGGCGTACTCCCCCCGTCATCGAGAGTCGAGTTGGACGTAAAGAAAGAGCCTAGAAGATCGGCTTTCTCCTTTGCGGTGTGGGCCAGTGAGTCGTCCTCCCTGTGCAGAGATGGAAGAGATGGCTGACAGAAATTCCCCTGGACAGCCTTGGCGAGAGACCAGAATGCACGGGTTCCAGAAGGAAGACGAACTAGTCTCTCGCCAATTCTGCCTATGTGCTCTTACTTTGCTTTGGCAATGACTCTTTTGAAGGACCTAGAGGCGGAATTATACTTCCTTTTTGGAGCGCTGGTGTTTACATGATGCGTTGCGTTCACGCTGATGCGTCAGCCCAGGCTTGGTAGCACGGCTGCTTATAGCATGATGCTATTTTACAGGAGCGACCAAACCATGGCTGAGATTTGCCTCCAATGGGCACCACAGAGGAAGGAATAAAAAGTTTGATACCCTGAAGTACCACATCAGCGACAGAATCCGCAACAACGTTGGGATCGTCCGGCGAGAAGCAAACCCGCCCCCAAGCGTAGGATGCAAAGAAAGACCACATCCCATCCCAATCGGCTGACCTATAGTGGGTGCTGGTACCCTCCTGGGGTAGTCTATCATTTAATTCCGCTACCATGTTGATGGGGGGGGGGGATTTGACGAAACGCGGAAGCAGAGCTTCCACTTCACGCCGGTATCGACTTTTCATTCCTTACTGTTCCTAAGAATACCGAAAGTTAACATATTATTTATAGGTGTATCAAAATAATTAGGTACCTAGCTACTGGCTCCATAGATACAGATTTTTTTTGACTAGCTCTTCGACCACAGCTTCGTGATTTTCGATTTTTTTGCGTATAATGACTATGACCTTAAATAAAGGTTCAGTGTAAGTAGACCTTCCAGTACCTGATACTGTCTATTAATGCAAGATCAGCATATACTGGTTATAGGTTAAACATTTGGTCGATAAAAGAAAAGATTGAAAATAGTAGTAGTTCCCATGGACCCTCTTTCATAAACAATGCCGTCACGTGTCGCATGTTTGTGAATTACAAAAAGTAAGAAAATAAACAGAAAATGGTAATTAGGATAATTATCTGAGTTTCAAAGACGTTCATGTTGTTATTAATCTTTTTTTCTAGATGTTGCATATTAACCTTCCTCACATGGAACACTAATGTTCTTATTATCAGCTAATTACTGGTGCATTACATATATTGCATAAACCTCGTTGTATTCTACTACAAACTAATATCAATGGATTTAATTTATTTTCTCACAACACCTAACCCCACAGTAGGAGCAGCCTTTACAAAGGCGCGTAGCGGGCTAAGTGATTCCGTTCGGGCTAAGTGAGTCCGCGGGCGAGTGAGACACTCGCCCGCGGACGTAAGATGCATTTTGATGCAGTACGCGCGCCGCATACATTTTTTTTTCGACCATTTAATCGTCGAGCTCATTTCACGAAGGTCGCTTCCAAGGCGTGCAAAGTATTATGAATATTGACGTCGTTTTAACTAGGTTAAAACTCGCAAGTTTGCTGTCAGTAAGTGATCTTCTACTAATATTTATTTTGTGGTAAAGCGAAGATTACCGATGGGTTTCTTAAGAAGTTAAAAATATTTTGTGTTTAATTTGATTCAAAAATAAAATAAATGTGAAGTGCCTTTTATTTGCAATGATAATTTCTATCAGAATAAGTATAGACTTATAAAAGTCATACACACGGTCAATCTTAATTATACTGATCAATTGTACTATACGAGGTGTGTTCAAAAAGTAAGGTGACTTTATATTTTTATGAAAAACTATTTATTTATTCATCAATATTTATGTTGTCCCCTTCAAAGTAATCCCCCTCAGATATAATACACTTGTGCCAACGCTTTTTCCAATCGTCAAAGCATTTCTGATAATCACTTTCTGGTATAGCCTTCAGCTCTTTCAGCGATGCAGTTTTTATCTCTTCAATCGTTGCAAATCTTCGTCCTTTCATAGGTCTCTTCAGTTTTGGGAACAGGAAAAAGTCACATGGGGCCAAATCCGGTGAATATGGTGGCTGAGGCATGATTGTAGTGTTGTTTTTGGTCAAAAAACCTCTCACAAGCAACGATGAGTGAGCAGGTGCATTATCGTGATGCAAAAACCATGAATTGTTTACCCACAATTCGGGACGTTTCTTACGTATTGCTTCTCGCAAATGGCGCATAACTTCAAGGTAATACTCCTTATTGACCGTACGACCTTGTGGCAAGAACTCATGATGCACCACACCCCTACAGTCGAAGAAAACTGTAAGCAAAACCTTCACATTTGATCGAACTTGGCGTGCTTTTTTTGGTCTTGGTGATTCAGTGTGCTTCTACTGGGACGATTGAGTCTTAGTTTCGACGTCATAACCGTATACCTTATATGTTTCGTCACCTGTTATGACCCTTTTGAGCAAATCTGGGTCGTTGTTGACATCATCCAATAGCTCTTGAGCGATTGTCATGCGACGGTTCTTTTGGTCGAAATTGAGCAATTTTGGAACAAATTTCGCTGACACACGTTTCATGCCCAAAATATCCGAAAAAATTTCATGGCAAGAGCCAACCGATATGCCAACATCCTCCGCAACTTCTGTGATAGTGATTCGACGATTTTCCAAAACAATTTTCTTCACTATTTCAACGTTTTCATCAGTTGTTGACGTGCTGGGGCGTCCAGAGCGAGGTTCGTCATTGGCATCTTCTCGGCCATCTTGAAAGAGCTCGTACCACTTATAAACGTTTTTTTTACTAAGAGTAGACTCACCGTATGCCACTGTCAACATTTCAAGTGTTTTGGAGCACGTAATTTCATTTTTTACACAAAATTTGATGCAAATTCTTTGATCCATTTTTTTTGATAGAAGAAAATCGCCGAGCACAGCAAAGTACGTCTGACCTTTGTAACTGTCAAAAATAAACTAAACATGCTATACACTTCAAACTTGAAACATATGCTCAGGACATGTGTACCAACGCAACAAAATACAAAAATCGAAAATCGAATGTGCGTTGCCCGCGAAATTCAAAAAGTCACCTTACTTTTTGAACACACCTCGTAAATGTCTAATAGATTATTTCAAGTATTATATCCCAAATATCATCATTAATGTATGACAGGCACACTTAAAAGTTTTATCAGATGACTAATTTTTAGATAACTTTTAATGCCTTACAATAAAATAAAAACAGTTTTTGCAGAGACGTGAAGCAGCACAGCAGGAAAATAGCAAGGTACAAATTGATAGAATCAATTTAAAAAATGTTAAAATATATTAGGGCTTTTTGCTAACCACTAAAGCTAGTAGTTACTTCTATTTAAGGTCATGATTATCTATCTATAAAAGTTGCAAGAATTTTTAAAACACGGACTTTTTGGTTGTTTTATGAATACTATTTCTTAAAGTTTACTTATGTAATTGATGATTAACGTTTCGTAGTCGATAGGTGTGCCATAACAGGTATTTTATATTGGTAGCGGTATTCATATTTGAAACAGTTTTCTGCGGCATTAAGCTTACGAATTATTATAAATAAAAAATACTAAACTGAAAATGATGCTGCATTTTCTGTAAAGAAACCGAAAAAATGTTTCTCAAGGAGTTATGATCAAAGCAGCTGATAAAAACTGTATACACGTAACTGTTAACAAAAAAATTATCTATCTACAGTGTCAGATGCGGGAGGTTTCGTTAGGAGAAGAGGTAAATTTTCGTTTTGTTCGCAATCGTACATAAGAGAAACAGCTACAGCCAAACAAGAAGAATTGCATTATAATAACTCAGGCCCCTCAACTGGTACGGAATATGAAATAATTTTACGATGTTTCCAAAAATGTGTAGTGAGTTATTAATATCTGACGGTGACTCAGTACAAATGTAAGATCCCATAGTCACACCAATACCAAGATGAGAGACCCACTGTAGAAAATATAGAATATCGTAATAACTTATTGCGAAACTTTTGTGATAAAATTAAAAAAAAATACAAACTCATACAAGATACCCAATACGTTACTTAAAAAAAATTAACAAATCTTAAACTAATGAGTTCGCGTCAGTTATAATAATAATAATAATAATAACTGACCTGGACCTGGCTCACGCGGTTCTTTCCCTTTCCACCTAACCCTCGGCCGTTTGGTCTCCCCTGCCGAGGGCCTCCATCTGGTTGGGCTTTTATTTATATATGTATTTTTATATTTATTTTTATATTTATTTTATGTTATTGATATTTATGTATATTTATCTTTTCATTCATTGATATATATATATATATATATATATATATATATATATATATATATATATATATATATATATATAACCTAACCAGAAGAGAA
Source organism: Parnassius smintheus behrii (assembly GCA_036936625.1). Classification (NCBI taxonomy): domain Eukaryota; kingdom Metazoa; phylum Arthropoda; class Insecta; order Lepidoptera; family Papilionidae; genus Parnassius; species Parnassius smintheus. Next base: position 1,256,648 of record JAUPFT010000014.1, read on the forward strand.
AACTATGTTTATACCCCCCATAATAATAATAATATTCCACAACTATCACACAACGCCATCTAGTCCCAAGCTAAGCAGAGCTTGTGTTATGGGTACTAGACAACTGATAAACATACCTACTTATATATTTCTAAATATATAAATATTATAGATAAATTACACCCAGACACAGAACAAATGATCGTGCTCATCACACAAACATTTGTACAGGGTGGGAATCGAACCCACGACCTCCAGCATATCAGTCAGGGTCACTAACCACTAGACAACAGGCCTGTCAAAGTTATTCATAAGGTTACAATTATGAAATGAGGTTACAAAAATGTTCAGGAGCTGATTGACGATATACAGCTGACACTTAATCATGCTTTTGGAAACCATGCCAGTTGTAAACAATACTTCTGTGAAAAATAGTGTACGCGAGAGGATCAAGAACAGACAAAATATTTCTTTTCAATTTTTGGCTGATTTGTTATTAGTGCAAATTAAACTAAAAATAATATTTTGTATAAAAGTGATATTTACGACCATCAATTCATCATTGATAAAAAGGAGAACAGCCATTTTACATTTGTGTTTATAAGAAACAATATCAGTTGAACCTTGCAACTTGTTCATTCTTTTTATTATAAATACCTATAAACCTATTTTTTAATAAATCATCCCAATAATATTTCTTACAAATTTTTGCTTTGCCCTATCTGAAACAATCTAAACTCTATAGAAAATGTGGCGTATGAAATGACTGACAATAACTGGTACATTTTATCTAGGTACAGAAATGTTTTACCTCTTTGTGGCCTCCGCATAATATTTTTCTCCCCATAACGTGCCCTTATAATATTGCATATGTATAAGATACAAATAAATACTATTCAACATAATATACTAAAAACACATACGTACTTAAAACTTAAACATTTGCTAAACACCGCGCACGCAATATGACTCTCAGTTAAAGTTAAAGTTGCAGCCTAAATACGTCACACTACTGGGCACAGGTCTCCTCTCATTTTTGATAAGGTTTTAGGGCAAGGATATGTCCGCGCTGCCTTAATGCGTGTTGGCGAACTTCACATGTCTTTGAAATACGTTTTTCTTATTTCTCAGACATGTAGGTTTTCTCACCAAACACGCGGTAAATCAGCACTTAAAATTGCAATTAACAATTTTGTTGGTGCCGGCGGGGATCAAACCCGGAATGTTCGCGTACCGTAAAATGCCCTAACTGCACGAATTTAGAGGTTTTTGTGATATTTCTTGACACGCATAGAAAAAGTGACATATCACATATAAAGAAAAATGTAAATCAGAAATTTGTGCGACTAGCAAAATAAGCCACTATAGTCTTTTCTACACCTCATATTACACCTCACATCTGAGAAATAAGCTTCGAAATATCCAGGCAAAGTTAATGGCATTTCCTTTACGTTGCCTAGGCAAAAATATGGCAATTTAAATTACTTTTCCAAATAAACAAATTTTGCTCCCATAAAGTATTGGTTTATTATTCCTACTAATCCGTTACATATTATAGTGTAAAACTTTTAATTTTTTTAATTGAAGCAATTTTAAGCACATATCTTGAACATTTAGTCATTTTATGGGAAATCTTTCAGGGTTGTCACCTTGTAACCATAGGAAAATAAAACAAGTTGTTTGTCTTGATTTTACCAACTTAAACTCGTTTTAGGAGATCAAGACATAGATAGAAGGATAGGAGACTATTTTTCATTTAATATGTTTCATAAAATCCGTAAAAATAGTTTAAAAGTACTCACACAATAAAATCTTGAAGTGCTGGTAAAATATCTGCGACCACCATTTGCACAGTTCTGACGTTCACAGACGTTTCACAACTTATTTGCCAGAACCAAAAGTAAGCGTTGGCATGCGACAAAAATCGTACCATAAAATAAAGTCTCTGGCTTGAATAGCTTGCTAATGAAATCCAAATTATCGGTTTAGGCAAAGTAAAGCTAGTTAGACAAAGTTTATAGCTAGCGCTTAGTACTAATACTTTTTATCTCTGCAGTTTATTAGTATTTGACTTGTCTACGTAGTACTGAACGTACACGCTAGACGGAGTTGACGTCGGCTAATATTTCTGCGATTGCCGTTTCGTTAAGTTATTCAGGTTTCTTGAAGCATTAACGTGAGATGTCGCAATAATATCGTAATCAGTGTGTATACGCGTAAGTTCGTACGAATATAGAACATAATATCTTTTATCCAAAAACAGTAAATGTCGCAATAATAACATAATGGTTGGCACATGCTGATCGGATTCAAGTTTACTTATCGTACGTACATTACCTGCCACTCGAACAATTATTTATGATGAAATAATAAAAGAACAACCTATCGATGTTTAAAGTATGGTAACAAAATTATTAATTCATGACAACTTCAATTAAACAGTATTGCGCCTATTAGTGGCCACTCACTTTGAGCTTCTTTTTGATTTTAATATTCCTTGGATTTTCCATTATAAATTAGTTTTACGTTATGGACTGGCGTCATTTGTCGAGTGCCATGTGTTGATGTAAGGTGGGTGCGTGTACAGATCAGCCGTGAGGAGCAGGTGTGGCAGAACGAGCTAAAGGACCTAATCTGGTTGGGGCTGGCGGCGCGCGTGGCCGGCCGCAGCCTCCCGCAGCAGGACGACTACTTGTGCGCGCAGCGTGCCGCCGTGCCAGCCGTCGTGCGCACCATCCTGCATTACAGGTGACGTACACACGTACGTACACATACGTACACATGTATACACACGCACGCACATACACGTATACACACGCACGCACACACACACGTATACATACGCTGGCACACCCCGTCCCCCCCCGCGGCAAGACGCCTTCCTGTGTGTGCAGCGCGCTGCCGTGCCCGCCGTCGTGCGCACCATCCTACACTACATGTGACGTATGCACGCACGTATACACGTAAAATCGCACGCACACAGGCACACCTGCTCACATGCACACACTCACGCACGTATCCACATAAGTACACACACGCACATACGCACCTACACGTGCACACGCACGCACTGCTAGGATGATTCTCTTTGGATTCTTTTAAAAAAGACAATCTTTACTGCAATACCCCCTACTTGAAGGTGTACAACAATGGATAAATAAAAAAATAAAATAATTATTAAAGCTGGTAAACATGAAATTTGTTTTTTTCCCGATAAGGAATAATTGACTTTTTAAATTACGTAAGAGTCGAGTCAATCGATGCATTTTTAAAATATTTCGTTTCTTAACGCTATACTTTATTTATAGATTTGTTAATCCGTACAAGTGCCCATCTACTGATGAATCGGAACAAGACGATGTAGAAAATGGTAAGTATGTGCTACCTTATACATGTATGCATTGTTTTGTTATGCATTATATTTTTAGTAACTGTTTGTGTACCCGGTTGTGAGAATGTACCCGAATACGCATTGCTGTGTAAAGAGTTTCTCAAAAATATACAAAAATAGGGAAACGCACATGTAATCCAATGCAACCTTGTCTCAAAATTTTAAAGTAATCTATGAAGAAGTTTCGGAGATTCACGATTTTGAACGAACGAAAATTATTGCTCCATATTATTTGCAAATCATTGCTTGCAGCTTTGAACAGTGTTGAGCACTATTACTACTACTATTAATATTTCGCCTACATGTGGTAGTGACTTGTATTCGGGTCGGGTACAATGAAATAAGAAAAAGAGAATCTTGTATTGCATTATTCTTTGGGACTCATTTTTTTCTATATCCAAGATAGATTGGTAAAATGAAGTTACAAGAATCGATTGTGATAAGGATAGAGTAGGATGAATGTTTATATTTGTGACTGCAGATTCGCAAACGTGCCTGTCGCCTGAGTGCTTGAAATGTAGTTATAAGAATTGATTGTTATAAGGATGGAGTAACATCAATGCTTAAATTTGAGACCTCAGAGTCGCCAGAGTGCTTTAAATCTAAGGGTAGGATCCATGCCCTCACAGAATACCAGCGTAAAAAGCAGCCTAATTCTGTTTCGTATGGTGAGTGTAAAGAACCAGAGGGCTTTTTTACTGAAAACGAGGTATTCCCTCTTAGACCTTAGGGGTGACAACTCATCTGCATTTTGATTCTTAATCGAGGAAGGATGTAAATGTCTATGGTACACACTCGTTTGTCACCTTTAAAATATAATATATGTAAAAAATCTAATTATAGGAATTGAATGTAATAAAGATGGAATAGGACCAATACTTATATTTGGAAACGCAGAGTCGCAGACGTGCCTGTCGCCAGGGTGTTCGATATGTGCCGAAAGTGTTGGCGTTGCCATGCGGGAAATTTCGTCACTGCTGGACGCGTTCTATGCTGTCATCGCTCTGTATCCGTCCAGCTCTGCCGCGGAGGCTGATCAGCCGTGCCTCGCGCAACCACGCCTTAAGAATAGGATCCGAGTGAGTGTTCCCACACCTTACCGAACAATACTACTCTGTATCACATTTTACTATGGTACACCATATCACTTCGTGTGTTTTACGTCATATCACAACATATACTACTTCACGCTACGCTATGCCGTATTACACACTAGACCACACTATGTCACGCTACACAACAGCGCACCATAACGCTAAGCTACAGAAGTATCATCTCACATTATATCATATTACGCGATACCAACCCACATGACACTAATTAACAACTACATTAAACCGTGTCGTAGGTATACTCCATTCCATATAACATTATATTGCGTCGTACTGTTCCGCAAGTCTACACTACACGACACGATACGAAACAAAACCACAACATATGTAAAAACTATAATAATAATCTCGCACAACCCACTACATTACCTTACACTGCACTACGCCACCTATATTATTCCAAAGATATTGCACTGTATTTGCGACGTTTTTTTTTGCGCCCGAAGCAAATATGGGCAACCCTCCGGAAAGCGGGGGAGGGAGGCGGTGAATGCTCATAGCATACCACGCAGCCGGCTGCGTGCTTATGTGGAGACTTTTACCCACTAAACACCGCCTTTTAGGACTTGGCTTAACGATCTGACTAGAGATCTCTAAGCCGTATACGAACGTGACCCTCCTTGGCAGAAAGGAGGGCGCAACCGTTTACATGACCACCCGTAATACAGTACTATGTAAGTTTTGGCGGGAACTTGTCCAGTAGCGGATTGTTGTTCCTGTATTGTTGTTTCAATAATGTTTTGAAGTAGATCTTGAGATTTAAAAGTGGTACGGTTTTGTGTATTAATTTTCTGCACATGTGTGCTCGGTTGGTGACGTGAACCTCAGTATAACGTGTCTTTTTAGGCGCCTTGAGATACTATCATCATCGATTGTCTACTGGATCGAACTACCTTTAAAATCTCTCAAAAACCACAGTGTGACGTGTCACATTGTAAAGAAGTAGCATTATTGTAATAAGATAATTTCGTAATACTTGACATCGGCATAATTCTAATGGTACAAGCCCAATTACCAAAGAGAACAGCACTTGCACTGTATTCTGTATGTAGTGTTAGTTGTATATGTGCGCTGTGTAACAAGACGTGGTTCACGTGCAGGCGATGTGCCTGTGGTACAACACGGCGCTGCACATGCGGCTGAAGATGGTCTCGCTGCGCCGCATGCTGCGCAGCTCGCGCGCCTCCGCAGCGCACCGCGCAGCGTCGCAGCGCACGGGGTACGTATACACGCATGCACACCTACGTACATGCAGTCTTAATCGTTTCTTTGTTCCGTCACCCACATATGGCTCATTACTATTGTGTCAGCAAACCGAACACAGAAAGTGGTAACTCAAGTTTCAATCACACGCGCGCATACGCACGCAAACGCACACACGCCCGTATACGTAGTCTCTGGATACCTATTAAATTACAATCGTCGATCAGTTATACATTAAAATCGAATATAGTCATAAGAGATCATGCGTTAGCAAGTGAACGACTAATCTCAAGAATGTCTCATATGATCGCACACCGGGAAACTCACGCAAATTTGAATTAAATTTACTGAAGTAAACCGTAACTGAAGAGCAACATATCTAAGAATAACTCAATATCGTTCCATGAGCTGTAATTTTTCAAATTAATAATACGATAATATGTTTTCGATACAAAAAGGAAACATAAAGTTACCTATTGTTTCGGCTCTTTAAGTTCTATTCTTAATAGAGTACGAACTTTAGGGACAGAAATAACATGTATACAATCACTGAAACTGATTGTGGGTTACTAGTTTTTAATATTTGCTATAATGTCACTAAGGTTTATAATATTTGCTATAACTTACGAGATAGCTATTCAATTAAAATAAATTTTGTCAAAAACATCATTTTTATTCTGCGAAAGACAGACGTTTATGTCAATAGGACGCAAAGTGTATGCTACTACTACTCGTACTATGGATCAGTCACAATCGCTTCGTTGAAACTAGAGCTTTGTACGCGCTCTTGAGATTGCACACAAAGTATTGAGCTTTATCGATTATGGTAAATTGTGCAAATTGTAATCCTGAATTTTTTGTCATCTCATCATTAGCTGAAATTTATTTTAAGGTTCTTCTGAACACGAAAAACTTATCTGTTAATGATTTCTTAAATTTACGCGATCACTACACATTGAATAAAACTAATTTACGGATTTTATCGCGTTTAATTACTTTAATTTATTTTTATTATTATCCCGACGTTTCGGGTGCTTTACAGTACCCATGGTCACGGGGGGGGGGGGGACTGAGATGTTTGACGTCCCAATGTCATAGTTAATCCGGCTACCTTCAGTTTTTTTAATATTAATTTTTGATCCGATTTACGAAAAACGAGCTTATAGTATCAGTAGTCTTGCAGTGGTATGCTTGGGTTTGGGTTTAATTTTGTTAATTATAGGATCCCAAGCAGATGGTAGCACCCAACCATCTTCTCTATTGAAATTTGGATGTTTTTTAATTTCAACTTTACTTTACTTTATCTTCACGCACAATCCCTAACGGGGTAGCCAGAGAGAACAGATTGCCAAGTGTCACGATCCTTACATACCTCTTTCGCTTCTTTCAGGTTCATTAACTTCTTCATACATGCACGTCTAGGTATCCGAGTACTCTTGACCCTCCCCTCTTCGAGCAATTTGCTCACATGGTCTTCGAAAGTTAGTCTCGGTCTACCCCGACACCTTTTAATATTTACTTTCGCTCTATATATTTTCTTCACCATTCGGTCTTCACTCATTCGTTCAACGTGCCCAAACCATTGGAGTACGCCCCTATCAATTTTTGTGATAAGGTCATCTTTCAATCCTGCCATATTGCGAATCTCTTCGTTTCGCTTTCGGTCGGCTATGGTAACGCCACACATTTTACGAAGAGATCGCATCTCCACTGCATTCAACTTGCTTTTATGCTTCTTATGGCATACCCAGGTTTCGCTGCCATATAACAAAGTCGGTACCAACACTGCGTTATGTATTGCAAGGCGTGCACTCTTCACCACGCCTTGCCTTTTTACTAATGCATTTAGGGCACCATTGACTTTGTTTCCGGCAGCGACACGCCTATCCACATCCAAATCACATCTTCCATCCCGGCTGAAAGCACTCCCCAAGTATACAATTTCATTTACCTGTTCTAGACATTCCTGATTTACCCATATTTCACATTTCGTTCTCTCTTCGTCCTTTTCAAATACCAGAACCTTAGTTTTATTAGCATTCAAACGGAGACCTTTAATTTCACATTCCTCTTTCATACACGTGACTAATGCCTGCAGTTCTGCTTCTGATGGTGCAATAAGCACTGCATCATCAGCATACAGCAGACAATTAACTTTTATGTCACCCAATTTCACACCCAAACAGCTATCTTTCAGCTTCTGTAAACAGCTGTCGAGATACAGTATGAACAGCCAGGAAGACATGACACAACTCTGTTTTACGCCCGCTTGGACGCTAAACATGGGTGACAGGTCATGCCCTACCCGCACACAGGCTTTACAGTCATAGTAAAGTGACTGCACAGCCCTTAACAATCGACCATCCACACCATATCCCGGCAACAGTTCCCACATTTTCTTCCTTATAACCTTATCAAATGCTTTCTCCAGATTTTTTTTTTTTTTATAGAATAGGGTGACAAACGAGCACACAGTCCACCTGATGGTAAGTGGTTGCTGCGGCCCATAGACATCTACATCTATCTTCCAAAATGCAGATGCGTTGTCATCCGTGAGGACTGAGATGGAATGCCTCATTTCCAGTAAAAAGGGTCTCCGGTTCTCTACACTCACCATACGAAATACAGCAGCATTAAGCTACTATTTCACGCTGGTATTCTGTGAGAGCGTGGTCCTTCCCCGGTCGAGCCGACCCATTCGTGCTACAACTATACTACTAATATAACTGCAGCATGGCATCCATCACGGTATCCGCTTCCTGAAGCTTCCAGCTTCGGATGCGACAGACCAACTGTGGTTCTGTTACTGCCGTCCGGTAGCGCCAACCCGCGAACAAACCCCTAAATCTAGTAATTACTAGATAATGATCCGTTCCCAGGTCAGCACCCCTGAACACTCGTGTATCCATCACCTGTTTTCGCAGTTGGTCATCCACCAGGAACAAATCAATCATACTTCTCTCATTCTTTCTCTCTCTAGTGTACATATGGATTTTCCTGTGATTAAACATAGTGTTTGTCACAAGAAGACCCTTTTCCTTGCATACAGCCAGTATAAGCTTGCCAGCATCATTAACCCTTTTATCGCCAAACTTTCCAAGCACCGACTCGTATCCTGGTCGAGCGATACCTACCCATCAATTCAAATCACCACATACAACAGTTCTTTCGTTTCCCTTAACCAAATCTAGAACTTCTCTTACATTCTCCCAAAACTCCTCCAGCTCAGCCCTGGACGACGAAGCTACCGGCGCATAAACAGCCAAGAGGAATAACTTCGTCAGTCCCATTTTGAAGCGAACCCAGAGAAGTCTTGAGTTCACAACCTTGTATTCAGTCATAAGATCGACCAACCGGGACGACAACAGCACTCCCACTCCCTGGCAGGCGTTCTCGCTTTCCGGGACTCCGGACGATATAGCTAACGACCCGCCAGGGAGCTCTTCAGTACCACTGCCTTTCCGTTTGGTCTCCGACATACACACGACATCTAATTCTCTTTCTTTCATTATTTCGATCAACTCATTCGTCTTATCTCTCATGCCCCCTCTAACATTCCACGTGCCAACTCTGCACTCCGTCCTCCACCTTCCGCCGTGTCGGGCTGTGCGTGACGGGTGGCGGTCCCCATCGCCGCTTTGCGCGCTGCATTCCACACCAACGGGGACGAGCTGGTGTGCGTCGCCTTGGGGGGACGCCCTAACCCTCGTTTGCATGGGTGCGCAGCTGTGTAGAATTGCAGCCCTGAAAAGGGCTGGCAGGGGTCGCGACGAGCACGCTTCTACAATGACCCCCATTTCAATATATATATATAATATCCGTTATAAAAATTGGCCACCTTACTCATTTTTGACGTGACAACGTCTGATAAATTGATGAACGCCGTCTGCATTGCACGAAAAAGGATGACTCATTATCCCGTTACGCTCCAGCCGAGCCGAGCACGATCGGATACATAGCGTGGCACGAACGAGCGAAAGGCACGATCGGCTTGAGCGTTCGGCTTGCGCCGCAAGAATGAGTATGCAATCATTTCATCAATGTTTTGTTATGACGTTGTCACGTTAAACTTTCGTCCGTAAACCGACTTTACAGACAACCAATTTTTTATTAATTGTGCGATTTCTTCTAAAATCGAAAGATCAAAAGAAGAATAATTAAGAAATAAAGTTGGCAAGAATTATTACTTCACCCACATCCGTTAGCGGATCTGCCGATTAGCGGATGTGGGCGAAGTAATTTTTACAAACTTTAATATAATGGATTTCCGTTCATCACATCATGTTCACGTAAATCGAATAATCTACAGAAAATTGGCTTAATATAATAATTTGCACTTGAAATTGTTGTCGCTTGGCGAAACTCCATCGTCATTGAATTTCTCGGATCGGTTTATATAATAATGAAGAAAATGAAAATGAATGATATGTGTGTCCTGGCCCTTATTAATTTTGATTTTTTTTTGTAAATGATTCAATTTTATTCCAAGTCGATATTCATAGATCACACAGATTCTTAGACATTGGATAATAAAAATCAGTTAACTATAAATAAGAAGTTGGTACTTAGCTACTTTTTGATTCTGACAATAAGTATATAATTGCAGATCAAATTATTTCACATTGGCAAATGCACCTATATGTATACGAATCCAATACAAAAAAAGGAAATACAATAGTATTTGCTCTTAATATTCATTAGCAATAAATCGTCTGAGAATCACCGGGCGAGCCAAGTGCGCTTTGATCTCAGCAGCACGCCTACAGACTCCACCAGCAGCGATGCAAGTGCGTACTCAGATACCTCCAAGCCTGTGGACATCAGGTCTGCAGACACCAGGCCTGCGGAAAAAAACCCTGGTCCCGCTAACGGCCTATCTCTGGAGGAAAAGCAAGACCCAGCCGACGTCGTAGACGGAAAGGAGGCAGTGAAAGATGGCAGCGATGAACAAAACAAGTGTAATGAAGAACACAAGAATTCCCAAGAACGAGAGGATGTAGTGGACAGCGGAATCGATAGTAGGTCTGGTAAGGAAGCTTATTTGATACTTATGATATATATGTGTATGTAAATAAGAGTTCACGACAGTAGTATACTATAAAAAAAAGATAGTCGACTGGCGCATTTGAACCTACTGTCGTTTGCTATACTGTATTCTATCTCATTCTCTCGCAGGTTAAATATATGTTTGTCTCCTTTACGTGTCGCTTTTTCGTTTCATCGAGTTTCAAATCACAACGATCATAAAGTTTCACTGCTACAATTTGCACCTAAACCTACAGAAAAGGAGACCGAGATAACCTGAAACACTATACTATATTTCATTCTCTCGCAGGCTAAATCCTGTAGATGTATATGTTTGTCTCTTTTTAGTGTTAATTTTCCGTTTCTTCGAGATTTTAAATTACACCAATTTAAAGTTTTCGCTTAAAAAAAGTAAATTAAGGCGAGCACCATCACTGAGTAATAAGTCTGTGAATTCCAGAGTGCATGGGCGACTGCACCCCCGAGATCATTGTATCGGAGGACGGGAGCTTGCATGTGCGTGAGGCTGGTGAGACTGGTGAGCCTGGTGGAGATGATGATCCTTTGCGCCTGGGCGCGCTGCACGAGCTGGCGCAGTTGCGTCTGCTGGGCAACACCGACGTGCCGCTCTACAGGTGCGCCGCCACACTCTTAACATGCGTCACATTTCATACTTTTTTCCCAAAGACTTCTATGTATACAACGAAACGGACTCTGCGGTCTTAAATCTTGATACATTGTGCACTAAGTGACGCTCAATTCTTCGTAGGAGCTACGAAGAAGTGACGCTCAATTCTTCGTAGGAGCTACGAAGAAGTGACCCTCAGTTCTTCGTAGGAGCTACGAAGAAGTGACCCTCAATTCTTCGTAGGAGCTACGAAGAAGTGACCCTCAATTCTTCGTAGGAGCTACGAAGAAGTGACGCTCAATTCTTCGTAGGAGCTACGAAGAAGTGACCCTTAATTCTTCGTAGGAGCTACGAAGAAGTGACGCTCAATTCTTCGTAGGAGCTACGAAGAAGTGACGCTCAATTCTTCGTAAGAGCTACGAAGTAGTGACCCTCAATTCTTCGTAAGAGCTACGAAGAAGTGACCCTCAATTCTTCGTAGGAGCTACGAAGAAGTGACCCTCAATTCTTCGTAGGAGCTACGAAGAAGTGACCCTCAATTCTTCGTAGGAGCTACGAAGAAGTGACCTTCAATTCTTCGTAGGAGCTACGAAGAAGTGACGCTCAATTCTTCGTAAGAGCTACGAAGAAGTGACCCTCAATTCTTCGTAAGAGCTACGAAGAAGTGACGCTCAATTCTTCGTAGGAGCTACGAAGAAGTGACTCTCAATTCTTCGTAGCAGCTATGAAGAAGTGACTCTCAATTCTTCGTAGGAGCTACGAAGAAGTGACCCTCAATTCTTCGTAGGAGCTACGAAGAAGTGACGCTCAATTCTTCGTAGGAGCTATGAAGAAGGGACCCTCAATTCTTCGTAGGAGCTACAAAGAAGTGACGCTCAATTCTTCGTAGCTCCTTTAGTTTAGTGCGAGCGCGCGAGGAAGACTAGCTCTTTGTTTTGTAAACCGCGAAGGTTGATTTTGACAATCTAACACTAATTAGGTTTAATGTGACTAAGAAAACGGTGTCAGTATTTATGCGTACTTTGCTTTGATTTAAAATTTATTTCAGTTATGTATGTAAATTTATATTTCGTATTTACTTGAGAACAGTGAGTGTCGTTAGTGAAAATGCAAGTGCGTGGCATATTTACCGTGCCAGTTAGCGCCCGCGCGATGCACAGCTATGACTCTGTGTTTTCTATTTACTTAAGAACAGTGAGTGTCGTTAGTGAAAATGCAAGTGTGTGGCATATTTACCGTGCCAGTTAGCGCCCGCGCGATGCACAGCTATGACTCTGTGTTTTCTATTTACTTAAGAACAGTGAGTGTCGTTAGTGAAAATGCAAGTGTGTGGCATATTTACCGTGCCAGTTAGCGCCCGCGCGATGCACAGCTATGACTCTGTGTTTTCTATTTACTTAAGAACAGTGAGTGTCGTTAGTGAAAATGCAAGTGTGTGGCATATTTACCGTGCCAGTTAGCGCCCGCGCGATGCACAGCTATGACTCTGTGTTTTCTATTTACTTAAGAACAGTGAGTGTCGTTAGTGAAAATGCAAGTGTGTGGCATATTTACCGTGCCAGTTAGCGCCCGCGCGATGCACAGCTATGACTCTGTGTTTTCTATTTACTTAAGAACAGTGAGTGTCGTTAGTGAAAATGCAAGTGCGTGGCATATTTACCGTGCCAGTTAGCGCCCGCGCGATGCACAGCTATGACTCTGTGTTTTCTATTTACTTAAGAACAGTGAGTGTCGTTAGTGAAAATGCAAGTGCGTGGCATATTTACCATGCCAGTTAGCGCCCGCGCGATGCACAGCTATGACTCTGTGTTTTCTATTTTAACTCAGGTCAAAAAGTAGGGATGTTATGGCTAAATAATTTCAATTTATGTAATATACAGCAACCATAATTAAACCATCTTTTAAGAAAGCAATAACCATAGGTTATATTTAGCACAGATTATAAAATACAATAGAATCGTTTTTTTTTTCAATATACATTACTAGAATACTTATTGAAAATCATTTTAAGTTTTACTACTGGTTCGGAAAAAATCCTATCCTGACAAGAACCGGCATGAAACTCAACGGTACTTTATTTCCAATCACCTCATTTCCAAGGCTTATTATCAATCATCTACTCTTTAATAGTATAATAACCATTACTGAAGAATTATTGCTCAATAAAAATTATTTTTTGATAGATAGCTCTTGATTATATTTTCTGGCACTTTGATGTAAACGCGTAGACATTGCCCTATTAAGGAATTACTGACTCTCTGAAGACGAGTAACTGTTATATAAGACCAATGTTGCCACTCTTACGTCGACCTATCGATGAACTGATTATTTAAATTTCAGGGACTACCACTATGAAATGCTGAAGACGCAAGGGGTGCGACGCTGCATGACCTTCATCCAAAAGATCTGTTACAACATGTTGCGCAAGGTGTACCTCACGCTGCTCGACCCCGAGGTATGATTTACGTACTCTATCTTACATAATATTGGCTTCATTAAATAGTACTGATTATATTTTTGATATTTATATAATAATAATAATGTCCAATGCTAGTCTCAACGAAGACTAGTCACCTGCACAGCACAAGACTGTAGTGATTATACGTACACGCAAACACATGTGCACTCTCTGTTCCCTAACACTTATAGTCCAACGGGACGATATTCCAATACGACCGGATAGACATCAGGCGCAGGACTAGCGGCTTTACGTACTTTTCGAGGCGCGGAATTGAAACACCGCCAACTTCCTTACTGGTGCTATTGAGAACTACTTAACACTCACTAACTGATTTTGGGCCGACTCGTAATTCGAGCCCAAGACTTTATGATCAGCAGCCACCAGACTAAAGAGGCAGTCAATTTCATATTTATATATGTTTAATAGGAGGCTGAAACGGATCCTTCAAACGAAGATGTCTCAATGAAATCTTTACTGAACCCGAACAGTGAGAAGACTGAAAATAAACCGGACCAAATCGACGAGAACTCTTACGAACTCCGCAGGTTAGTGGTGTCTGTAAGAGTAAATAGATTATGTAGTTCACTTAAGATGAAACCAATATTTTGTTCTCAGTGTCATTTATGTGTACACTATTGGGCGCTTAGTGGCCAAAATTCGATGGTAATTCATTAATTTTTTAGGTCTATTGAACAAGTTGTATTCTACAGCCTTACATTAACATATGAAACACAGATATTTAATTTAAATTATGTTACGACAGCCAGTTGCGTATTGCCTTACTTTGCACGAGAATGCTCCTGATAGTAAGGGCCGGTAATGTGTTGGCATAAAAATAGATATCGCTCAAACTATTTATACAAACAACAAACAAGACGCAATCTTATGTCTACATTAATAAAGCCCTTTCTCCTCTGGACATATTTTTATCGTTATGGAACACGAAATATATAAAACAAGAGGAAACACAAAGTGGGTGGAGGAGGCGTGTCATAATTAGGGATAGTAAAACCTAATTGACTGTCAGTCGCAGGCTCAATAGTCGCAAGCTAACGTGTCGCTGCTTAAGTGATATATGCGAATATATGCCATTTTATGCAAAGTTGGGTGTAAAAATGCAAGCTATAAGAAAAACATTTTGAATGGTGGTGTTTCGTACCAAAGTCAGTCAATTTCGTTTTTGAATAGAAACGTAAAAAACGTAGACAAAATATCAAAATGTTTTTATTACAAATAATATTCAACCTTATTTCGTTACCGCGATAATGTTGTGACTACGCGATATTAAGATTATTGATAAAATTTTATCTCAGTCCTGTTTATTCACTAACATATGCATGAAAATGTGCAAGTACTGGATGTCTATGAAAATATACGAAATTATAGGGATAACCTATGAATGAACATTTTTGTTAGGCTTGCTAAGGTAGAGAAGTAAGTTAGTAGTTTAGTATTAATCATGACTCTTGGAAAGAAGCTGAAATAAAAGTGATCTTAATATCATGTGTATACATTAGTATTCGATTTCAGATTCTTTTAATTTTCAGATTCATCATTGTCTGAAATTAAATAATATTATATATTTTTTAAGAAAACGTGTGTTATGTCAAGGACAATAAACAATTGCATTAATTATTATTTTTTAATATACTCCTTGTTTCTATTTCAAAAATGATAATTTAGCTCACTATTAATGAATTTCCATTAAAGACAACTAATTATGTATATGATTTTTTTATATAGAATAGGATGACAAACGAGTACACAATCCACCTGATGGTAAGTGGTTGCTGCGGCCCATAGACATCTACATCTATCCTCGATTACAAATCAAAATGCAGATGCGTGGTCATCCGTGAGAACTGAGATGGAATGCCTCGTTTCCAGTAAAAAGGGTCTCCGGTTCTCTACACTCACCATACGAAATACAGCAGCATTAAGCTGCTATTTCACGCTGGTATTCTGTGTTTTCTACCCGGTCGAGCCGACCCATTCGTGCTACAACTATACTACTAATATAACTGCAGCGTGTCTCTACCACGTATAAAATTATATTTTAATTATAATAGTAATAATAATAAAGAGGAATTGAGGGCTTCCATCTGGTTTGCCTTTTATTTATTTATGTATTATTTATTTTATTAATATTTACGTATATTTATCTTTCATTTCTATCTTAGACTTGAATACTGTGTGGGATAATATTAAGAAAGGTTTGGTGGATACCGCCACCGAAGTATGTGGTGTAAGTAAGAGAACAAATGAAAGGAAAAGTAATACGTTATGGTGGGATGATGAGGTACGGGTGGAAGTTGAATCAAAGAAGAAAGCATGGTTAGATTTACTAGCAACCAAAGCTGGTAATTCTTCTGGTATGAATGATGAGATTGAAAGAAAAAAGGCAGCATTTAGACGTCTAAATAAGAGAGTAAAAGAAGTTGTTGAAAGGAAAAAGAAAGAAAGAACGGATAAGAATGATAGAAGGATATCTGATAATTTCCAGGCTAACATAGAAATGTTCTGGAAACTCGTAAGAACTGCCAGGGGAAATACAAAACAGCCTATAATAAATGCTATAAGAGACGAGAATGGATGTATTCTGAATGATGAAGTTTCGAATTTAAACAGATGGAAGGAATACTTTGAAAGCGTGTTTATGAGTGAAGAGTCGTATGAATTAAATGAACTAGAAATTCCGAAAGAAGTGGAAAGGGGTATGGAGATAAGTGTAGATGAAATAATGAAAGCAATGAAAAGCATGAAAGCAGGTAAGGCAGCTGGATATGATAGAGTATCACTCGAGATGCTAAGGGCTGGAGAGAGAGTGGTGGCAGGCCTGCTGTACACCTTGTTTAATTTATGTTGGGAATTAAAACGGGTACCGGATGACTGGTGTAAAGCAGTTATAGTACCAATATATAAAGGAAAAGGGTCACAGCAGGACTGCAAAAACTACCGCGGTATCAGCTTGCTTAGTATTGTGGGTAAACTGTATGCTAAGGTGTTAATTGAAAGAGTTATGAAAGAAACTGATGGAAAAATTTGGGATGTGCAAGCGGGTTTTAGAAAGGGAATGGGGTGTACAGATCAAGTCTTTTCCATGCGCATGATTGCGGAGAAGTTTTTGGCCAAAAACCAGAAAGTTTTTTGTGCGTTCATGGACTTGGAAAAGGCTTATGACAGAGTGGACAGGAATGTGTTATGGCAAACACTGAACTCATATGGGTTGAGCGCTGGTTTGATACAGGCATTAAGGTCTCTTTATAGGGACTCTAGTGCTTGTGTCAGGATCAATGGGGTCTACTCGGACTGGTTTGGCATCCAAAAAGGTGTCAGACAGGGCTGTGTAGCTTCCCCTTGGCTGTTCAACCTATTTATGGACCGGTGTTTGCAAACTTTGAAAGATGAAGAATGTGGGTTAAGAATGGGCGAGTTAACCGTCAAATGCCTTTTGTATGCCGATGATCAAGTCATACTTGCGTCATCGGCGGCAGAGTTGCAAATGATGGTTACATTAATGAACTGGGAATTGAAAGAAAGGGGAATGAAAGTGAACGCAAGTAAGACGAAAGTGATGGTTTTTGAAAGAGAAGAAAGCAAAACGGTATGTGAAATAAGAATAGAAGGAGAGTTAATTGAGCAAGTGGATGAGTTTGTGTATTTGGGATGTGTATTTAGCAGGGATGGTAGATATGATAGGGAAATAGAACGACGAGTAAATGCAGGGAATAGAGTGAATGGGGCACTACACTCTATTATGAAGAACCAGAATGTGTCAAAACAGGCACGTATGATAATTCATAATGCTGTGTTAGTCCCTACTTTAATGTATGGTAGTGAAAGCTGGGTGTGGCAGAAGAAGCACGAAAGTAGAATAAATGCTGTAGAAATGCGGTCTTTAAGGAATATGCTAGGCTTTAATCTGAATGACAGGGTGAGAAATTGCGTGATAAGAGATAAATGTGGTATGCAAGATGATGTTGTGACCAGGATTAAGAAAGGAATGCTTCGGTGGTTTGGTCACGTAGAAAGAATGAATGAGGAAAGAGTGACAAAGCAAATTTATATGGCAGATGTGAATGGCCGAGTCGGAAAGGGACGCCCTAGAAAAAAGTTTATCGACCAAATTGGCGATATTTTGAAAATGGGCCACGTTAGAAGTACCCTTAACCGACGAGCATGTATGCGTAGATATATGGATGTAAAGGAGGCGAAAGAGGTATGTCAGAATCGTGCCAAATGGAAGTCCGTAGTCTCTGCCTACCCCTCTGGGTGACAGGCGTGAGTGTTTATGTTATGTTATTTATCTTTCACAATGATAGATTTATGAAACCCAACCAGATAAGAAAACTATATAGATATCCCAATAATAATAATGCATTTTGGCGCTGGAAGCGACCGTGGGGACCGTAGCCGAGCGTGGGGTGCTGCAAGACCACCTAGCAGCCCTCCGCGTCCATCATCCCCACCAGAAGGCTTGTTGTCGGCTGGGTCTTCTCGGACTTAGCAAGCGGCATCCGCCGCTGGTGGCTCACGCCGCATGCGTTGGTCACAAACAATGAACGCTAACGCATTGCGAGCTTACTTTAGGGCAAAAGGGGAAGAAACTGGAAGGTTGGCATATCGGGCTCGGATGCATTGCTTTTTGCAGAGCTGGAGCCATCTCTATCGGTCACTGAGCAAAACCTGGCAGACCGAGTTCGGTACATGCGCTCCAACATATTTGGTGACTGTTCCCTCATAGGATGAAAATGCTACGGCTGGGAATGCGACGTCACTAATTACTCAACAACCTGCATACGTGGATGCTGTCGTGGATATTCCAGTTGTGGTTTATTCAGACGATGATGGAATAGTCTCCCACGAACTAGAGAAAATGAGGAGCATATTGGAAGAGGTGATGTCGCGCATCGGACGCCTCTGGAAAATCAACCGCGATTTCCCCGCATACCCAAAGCACCGCTTGCTTCGGGTTCGTCGGGTTGTCGTGTGGGCTCTCTTAAACCCATGCTGGTGACCTATTTGGAAGCCAGATGGGACTTTTGCGAGAGGGACTCAATTCTTTTTGGCGCCGTACAGGTAGTTTACAGTATTATTGGCGCCAAACTTCCCACGGCTGGACGCGCTACTAGACAAAGTACTGGAGAAAAAAAAAATTGAGGACCGTATCGCAAAGGCAATAAACTCACAAGTGTTGTTTAGCAATTACATAAGATAGGAGTGACTGAAGACGAATAACTTGAGATCATTTATGTAAAAAAGTTGGGTCACTTTTGTCCCTGCCTTACGGGCCTGAAATCCCCTCCCACAGCCCTCTAGTAAGTTACTGAAAGGGTTCAAGGAGAGGCAGAATCAGTTGGACTAAGACAGTCGCCCTCGAAGTCTACGCAGCCGCCATCTGCTCGCCAAGATCGCAAAGGATCGTACTCCACTGCCCCATACACTGTTCGAGGAAGCCTCTTGTTTGAGGCACCGAGTCAAATGCTTTCATATAGTCTCCAAGCGGCGGAGAAGTTCCGACGGTTACGTTTAACCACTGTGCCGAGGAGTGGTTTTGTTTTCACGACCCATTATTTTCTAAGTACCACGATTATTATTATTATCTAAGTGATTTATCTATACTGGATGATATTTTTACCGTCTGAAAAAAATAGCGGCACGGTGGTTAAACGCTTCTATTCCGTTCACCTGTTAGACTATATTTTTTTCCAGACGGTAAAATAATCACCCAGTATATTTATATGGTAGGGCTATGGTACTAGGGACTTCCAGGGACTTTTTATAGGATAGGGTGCCAAACGAACACTCAGTCCACGTGATGGTAAGTGGTTGCTGCGGCCCATAGACATCTACATCTATCCTCGATTACAAATCAAAATGCAGATGCGTTGTCACCCGTGAGGACTAAGATGGAATTCCTCGTTTCAAGTAAAAATGGTCTTCGGTTCTCTACACTCACCATACGAAATACATCAGCATTAAGCTACTATTTTACGCTGGTATTCTGGGAGAGCGTGGTCCTTCCCCGGTCGAGTCGACCCATTCGTGCTACAACTGTACTACTAATATAACTGCAGCATTGCTCTACCACTTATAAAACTTTTACTTCCGACTTCTAGAAATAGAAATAGAAATAGAAATAGAAACTTTTTTATTCAATGTAGATTATAAAAATACTTATTGAAAGTCATTTTTTTAATTTACCACTGGTTCGCAAAAAAAACCTCTGTCCTGGGAAGAACCAGCAAGAAACCCAGCGGGACTATTTTTTTTAATAATAGCTTACAATCATGTTTACAATCAACAACACAAGACAAATTAGAAATAGCTTGGTAGCGATCACCCTTCCCAGGGGTTATTATCATCTATAAATTCCTTAATATTATAATAACCCTTTTTATACAAACTTAGTTTAATAACATTTTTGAACTTTGTGTATGACAAATTTTGTATATTTTATTATATAGGTACCGGGAACCTAGGTAGAGTCTGTAGGGTGTAATACTCCTACCATATTCATGTGAAGTCAGGTAGTTGAGTTATTGAAGGCAAATCGAGTTAATATTAAAACAAATAGCTATCTGACTGTATAGTGGTTCTGTTACAATATATGCGTTTTGCTACTTCCTCTTGTTTTTTATATTCCATGTGTATACAATATGTGTGGTTATGTACCTTGTCGCGAGTGTTCTATTTGTTAACTACATCGAAAGAGTGGAATGGCCTGTATTGAAATAGAAAGTTCTTTATACGTTGATCGAGTAAAAAATAACTTGTGCCGGCGATCTGATAATTAGTTATTTCGGGAACGCGAAAGTGAACTCTCTTTAGAGAAGCGGCTATGAATATTGGACCACATCTGCGATTATTAAGGACCTCACTGAAAAAGCTTAGCGATTTTAAACGACGTAATTGTATATAATTGCTCTGTGTATACATCCATTTCTCATTCTAAACGGTATTTTTTACTCACCCCGCACATAACAATATAAAATAAACGTTTATTTGCCTTGAAAAATAACACAAAATTCACAGTAATTATTTATTGGCAACATTTTACATTTTTTTGGCGACAGTCCCTATTCTGTGTTATAGTTTGATCACAGACTAGAGAGTGTGCGTATAGACCGGGAGCTGGTGACAGGTGACGTTCCACGATTTTGTCGTGCATGCCTTTTTAAGGCTTGATAACTAACCCTAAAATATCAAAGATTGTCGGGGCTTTAGCCCCCCCGCGCGTCCTCTTCATAAGGAAAAGCGCTTTTCTTTGTGTAGTGAATTTTCGTGTTTTTCCGTGATAGTATACTACATGCCATTGTAATATACGGAAGTTCAAGCATATTGAAGCTCTAATAATTGATAGCATGCACCCCGCAGCGGCAAAAGATGATCAAAGGGTTCTGAAAACCTGAAAAAATTAAAGGGCAATTCCGTGTTTTCAAATTGCATGCCGATGTAAAGAATGGAAGTTTTTGATATAAAAACACTCTGGAAAAATTGGCATGCACCCCTCGTATGACCAACAGTGGAAAATTTCCGGAAAACTCTGTAAAAATGAATGCCATTTTTCGTGATTCCAAATTACTCCTAATAAGGATGAATATTAATTTTATAAGGAAATAATTATCTAATTCAAATGGCATGCATGTTGAATAATCCCATCGTATTATAAATAATAATAAAAGTTGCAAAAAAGATAGTGTAAATTTAGGTGAATTGTTTTTGCATGCCGTTTTGTATTTCATGAATTTACATTATTTAAAGTCATGAACGTAAATGGCATGCATGTAGCTACAGCCCAACATACCAAAATTGTGAAAAAATTGAATAAACATCAATTTTTCAATTGAAAAAAAAATATCTGAAAAATGCCGTGACTTCTTATTGCATGCCGCTTTGTATTTTGTTAGTAGATACTATTTCAAGTTGAAATGCAGAATGGCATGCATGTAGCTTTATGACAATTGATTAAATAAACAAAAAAATGGTCCGATTTTATAATTTTATTTTTTTTCTAAATTTTTTATGAAAAATGAATGTAAAAAAATATTAGCAGCATCATTATTTTAAACGTGAAGTATTATTAATTATCATTATCATCAAGCGCTTCATCATCATTATCGACATTATCATTATCATCATCATCATCGCGGCTATGTACCGACTCTTCTTCCGTTTTGTAGCCAATATCGGATTGGCAATCGCTGTCATCGTCATTATTCGATTCGTCATCTTCTTCATCATCAAAATTTGGATACATCAATATGACTTCCTCATCATTAGCGCCGCTTTCTTTTGGGGCTATGAAAATTAAAGAAATACATGTTTTTCGGTTACCATTCTGATTTTACGTATTTGTTAAACATAAGTAAAAAGCAACTGATCGTACAGTAATGAAATTTCTAGTAGAATAATGACCTCCAATGTGAAAAGATAAAAGCATGAGTAGAAAGAAATAAGTACCTTCAATAATTTCCTGTACATTAGGAAGAATGTCATCACCCTCGAACCACCGGAAGGAATAGCTGTTATTTAGCAGTTTCCAGTCGTTGGGCACCGGAGTAAAAGAATTTTTCCACGTATGTCCAATGTACGCTCCTCGAAGAAGTTGTTGTTGGAGTTCACGTTTACAAGGTGGTAATATGCAAGCATCGAAATTCATTAACTTTTGCTTGAACTTGTCTGTGGGCTCTATTTTGTTTGTATATGTTTGCGTAAATATTCGTAGACGAGCCTCGTCTACATTAGAGCATTTTCTGAGGCCATTTTTCGCTGTTGAGTACATTTTGCAGACAAAGTCCTCCAGCGTGGTAAATGCACTTTCGTAATTGTCGCTATCAGGGCTTTGCAATGTGATGAAAGCTTCTTGGAAATCTTCATTGGCAGAATATAGTTCCCACGGTTTCCTTTTTCCCTTGCGGTAAAATGCAGGGTTGAATTCGCACCCGGTTAAGGCATGGAAAACCGGTAAGTCTGAGCATTTTTTGCTTCCCAGTACGTCATACACTTTGTTCATGTTGATGTCACGACGATTGTTTCCGACGCCAAATAATGTCTAAACCTTCAGTGACGCTGGTAGTTTTTCCATGTTTGCAAGGACGATGACGAGGATATCCGTGTCAGAGCATTTGATCACTACTTCTTTTTCTTCATTAAGTTGCCACAGGAAAAACGCCATTTTTGTGTCTGCTTACTCGTGGCCTTTGCATTTTAAATTCAGCATTACATCGCAAACAAGTGACGATGTGTCATCTACTTTGTACCGTAGACATCTCTCGAAAGAAACATATAGTTGCTTATCTCCTATTATATCCGTCACTGATGGTTCTGACACCCAATAGTCCATGATAAAGGGGATGAAGGATTTCTTGAAATTTATATTTCTTAATTCTGCTGCGAAATCAGGTGGTCGCTTCTGATCTGCAGCTAATAAAAATATTAGCTTCATTACAATAAAATTAATTAAACTCTCTTATTATATAATATAATATTTAATATTAATATTTTTATATATTTACCTTTGAACTCATACTTCGCAGTGAAATTATCTTAAAGCTTATCAATAATCTTATAATTATATTAAAATAAATTTTGTTAATATTTATTTCATATATAACTTATCTTACTCTTATAAAATACTAAACCTCGTTTTTTGTTTATTTAAACAATTTTCATGAAGCTACATGCATGCCATTTCGCATTTCGGCTTAAAATAGTATCTACTAACACGATACAAAGCGGCATGCAAGAAGAAGTCACGGCATTTTTCAGTTTTTTGTTTCAATTGAAAAATTTATGTTTATTCAATTTTGGTATGTTGGGCTGTAGCTACATGCATGCCATTTACGTTCATGACTTGGAATAATGTAAATTTATAAAATACAAAACGGCATGCAAAAACAAGTCACCTAAATTTGCACAGTTTTTTGCAACTTTCGCCATGCATGCCTCTATTTTGCAACATCCTGATGTGCATGCCAAATTTCCTACTATTAAATAATGATACAAATTATGTATATTTTCAATGGCATGCAGTTTGGAATCACGGAAAATGGGATTCAATTTTTACAGAGTTTTCCGGAAATTTTCCACTGTTGGTCATACGAGGGGTGCATGCCAATTTTTCCAGAGTATTTTTATATCAAAAACTTCCATTCTTTACATCGGCATGCAATTTGAAAACACGGAATTGCCCTTTAATTTTTTTCAGGTTTTCAGAACCCTTTGATCATCTTTTGCCGCTGCGGGGTGCATGCTATTAATTATTAGAGCTTCAATATGCTTGAACTTCCGTATATTACAATGGCATGCAGTATACTATCACGGAAAAACACGAAAATTCACTACACAAAGAAAAGCGCTTTTCCTTATGAAGAGGACGCGCGGGGGGGCTAAAGCCCCGACAATCTGATATTTTAGGGTTAGTTATCAAGCCTTAAAAAGGCATGCACGACAAAATATTGGAACGTCACCTGTCACCAGCTCCCGGTCT
This sequence comes from Parnassius smintheus behrii, assembly GCA_036936625.1. Taxonomy (NCBI): domain Eukaryota; kingdom Metazoa; phylum Arthropoda; class Insecta; order Lepidoptera; family Papilionidae; genus Parnassius; species Parnassius smintheus. Next base: position 1,280,939 of record JAUPFT010000014.1, read on the forward strand.
AGTAGGAATTGCATAACTTAATTCCTCTCTCTCCCTTTCACTATCGGACAACCAGACGCTCTGCTAGTCTCCACCTTTTCGTTGTTGCCTTACTACGCATTCACCAAACGGCTGCTACATCGTTCGTGTTGCGTACAGCAAAGGAGTGGAATAAGTTGCCAGCATCTGTCTTTCCATCTGATTACAATGTGTGGGTGTGTTCAAGGCAAGAGTGAACAGGCTTTTGTTATGTCAGTGTGCTGCCAGCTGCGGCTGCATCACCGATCACCATCAGGTGAGATTGTACTCAAGCGGTGGTTAAGAATGGTAAAAAACAAAGTGTTGAACATTGGCCTAAGAGTAATAATATACATACATTTAGTCAAAAAAGTATACGAAGTGAATGATGTTTTTTTGGTCGTTGTTAGATCGGCACAACTGTTTTCCATTTGGGCGCGGAGTTTGAGTTACGCCTGTTATTTAGATTAAGCACAGTGCTGTTTTTAGTTACATCATATCTAGTGTGTATTGCGGATTTCACAATGGGTAAAAAAATCGAACAAAAACTTTGTCTTAAATTTTGAATTTCGTGCCCGGAGACACTAAAAATGTTACAGAAGGCTTACACTGAATCAGCTTTATCAAAAACATGTGTTTATTATTGATGGCAGATTTGCCTCGCTCTGCGGCCATCAACGTTTGCAACTGAAGTTAACATCGCAAAAGTGAAGGAAATAGTGATTAAAAATCCTCATTCAAGTTTGAGAGAGATAGCCGCCGAACCTTTTGTGTCCCACGAGTCGAACCTTACCATTTTAAATAATCACTTTGGTATGAAACATGTAGCCCCTCGGCTAGTCCCAAAAGACCTGAATTTTCTCCAAAAACCTCCATCGCGTAAGAGTCGCTGAAGACAACCTAGAACAAGTCAATTCCAACCCAACATTCATGAAACACATTGTTACTGGTGACGAGACGTGGGTTTACGGGTTTGACATGCAAACTAGTCAACAAGCTTCGGAGTGGCGCCTTCTAACTGGACCGAAACCGTAAAAACCACACCGAAGTCGATCAAAAGTCAAAGTTATGTTGACTGTTCTTTGACTATCGCGGTGAATGTGCAGTCGGAATTCAAAGGTCAAACAGTAAATAAAGAATATTATTTGAGCGTTATGCGGCGTTTAGAGAGCTAATTAGACGAGGCCAGATTTGTGAAAAGAAAATTCTTGGATTTTGCAGCACGATAATGCGCCTTCCCACAAGGTCATCGTTGTGAACGAATTTTTGACCAACAACTCAACAAATACCATCGAGCAAACATTCACTAGATATGGCTCCATTCGATTTCTTTCTTTTTCCTAAACTCAAATTACCAATTCGTGGCACCCGTGTTCATTCGGTAGAAGACAAAAAGGAAAATTCGCAGCGAAAACTGAACTTAATTCCGGAAAAAGCGTTTAATAATGTTTTGACGATTGGATTATTCGTCGGAGAAAGTGTATCGATTCTGAAGGAGCATACTTTGAAGATGATAAATAAACTTGGATGAATAACATTGTGTATTATTGATCTCTTCCCGATCTTTTCCCGGTACTTTCTTGACAGAGTAGTATGCTTGTACTTTGAGACACGTAGTGCACGACGTTTATTGTAGGTACGGATGCCGGTGCCGCGAGAGCGTGGACATGCGTCTGCCGTCGTACCGCAGCCACTTCGTGCTGCTCAGCAGCATGTGCATGGAGGCCGTGCACGACTACCTGGCGCTGCGCCTGGAGGCACGCCCCGCGCACCCCTCCTGCCTCACCGTCAAGCAGGTCAGCCCCAGTGCCATATTATCCTTTACTACCAATGTGATGGCCAAATTTGGATTTTCTCGTGTAACCTTGGAAGTAGTTTACAAACGTAAATTGCACAAGGACGAACAACCAGACCAGGAACGATTATTCGTTGGTCATACAAATACTTATACCGTGCTGGGTTCGAACCCATGGTCCCCAGCGCTGTTACTCAATATTAAGCCCCTGCGTCGTGGAGACGTCAATGAAATTTGATTAAAAAAATATACTCGTGGGAGTGTATGGTCCGTTTAATTTACACTGAGGCAATACAGTACTTCCCTGATACTTTGCGTGCTGAGTATATCAGCCAGGTAAGGTGTTGCCAACGGAGTCAAAGGTAACGAAGATGTCGTGTGTCTTGCGGCTGATGGTAAGTTTTGCCGGAGCTCATAGGGCAAACTTTAGACCCTAATATAGAATGACAACAAAAGTAAGTAATAACGTACACCAAATAAGTTTAAAATGTTCACTTTTCTTCGTATACTACTCGTACTAGCAATTCAGAATGATTGCGCCATAGGTTGCTAGGTTGCGCTCCAAACAATAAAAACGTTTTTCTGCCGTTTGATGCGAGTCACCGAGAGATAAAATATCCCCCTTAAAGGGTAGTGTTACGATATATCGACCATCACGATCACGAACGGTCGGGCGGACACAAACTTGCTCGCATAATCTATCATCCGGGCCAAGTATAGGCGGAACGTTCACTTCCTCAATTTCCCAAAATTCGCGAACTAATTCGAGGGGTTCAGTAGCAAGAAGTTGCCGAAATATTATCACCAGTAGGAACGGAACCAACAATATAATAACATAAAACGGCTTCCAATGCGTAAAGTGCGATACACGAGGAGTTACCCTTAACCTTGTTATATAACAAGAGGTGTGTGAAAATAGATGTCCCAACGAGCATATCAATGTCCCTAGGGACGAGTAGGTGTCATCTGCTAAAGCCAAATTATTGAAATTAGTCATTGCGGAGGCGTCGACCGAAGCAGTTGGCAGACGCTCGGTCACTTTGTCTACATTATGCTAAAATTAATACTGTGATCGAAATGCGAATAAAGTTTTTAATTTACCGAACCTTAGGCAGTTTTATTGAAGCCTCCAATCCCCATTCGGCGAACTTTTTTGCTTCTTGTTTTGTACTAGATGAAAATTGTATTATTTTGATTTGCTATTGCGTCGAACGATGGTTCGTCGGAGCCACGATTTTCCATTACAAACGATAGTACGATATCCGGGTCTAGCTTTTTTAATGCAATATGTAAAAATACAAAGTCGACAAGACCATTAAATTAAAATTTTTGTGTGCGGCTACCGACGTTGCGAATCTATCTAAAAATTGTTCGAGATTATAAATATTTGCATACGACATAGTTTTAAGATCGAATATTTGGTCTAAATATGAAGAGGCCAACATTAACAAATAGTTGTCCGCGGTCGTTGTGAGAGCGGCACACACAGATTGCGCCTTGCCACTTAGTTTACCAATTAAATTGTATTATTTTTCGGCATTCGATAAAGAGGGATTATTATGTATTTATTTTGAAAGCTAGCAATAAATAACGGCCATGTTTTACTATCACCATTAAATATTGGAGTATCGATAGGTGGCAATCCATGTGAGTCGCGTGAGTGTAATTAAACTGCTGGCTTTACGTCGCTAGATTCGGATCTCTTATGCCAACAACTAATGAGACTCAAGCAATAAATTGAGAAAAAATGGCCAGAATTGATTATTTAAAAACATTTCATGATGATAATGCCAGACCATACATAGTTGGCCACTTAGCAAACATTGAGATAGCTTGGTTCAGAAGTGTTAATACATTCATCATAATGTCTTGATTTTTCTCTGTTTTGGTCTCTTCAGAATGCTTTGGGTAGTGTTGGGTTAACATCCAGAGATGATTGTCAAATCTACTTGTCGCATTTTGTGATCGAAAATTCCAAGAATTTTACACCAAACGGATTAAGTCACTATTGAAGAATTTGTATATATATATATATATATATATATATATATATATATATATATATATATATATATATCCTATACTATTAAACGAGCAATTCTTGTATATATGTATATATATATATATAATCGGGATCTCGGAAACGGCTCCAACGATTTTCATAAAATTTAGTGTCCAGGGAGTTTCGGGGATAATAAATCGATCTAGCTAAGATTTATTTTTAGAAAATGTCTTTTTGTCCGTGTTTTTAGGCAATTAAAAACTGCTACAATATAGTTAGAATAAGAAGGTAAATTTTGACAGTTTGGTAATGATTATAAATAGCTTATTGGTATAATGGGCGGTCACAAAATCGTAAAACCCCGGTTCGAGCCCAGACCGACCGACCGACTTTTTTATTTTTTTTTTCAAGTTTCTTTCTTTTTTGAGAAAATATATTTTTTTCGAGCCCTTTTTTTAGTATTTTTTAAAAACACGAAAATTTAAATAAAAATAATTGCACTCATGATTTTTTATTCAAATAACCAGTTCAGTTTTTTCTGTTATGTCGCTAAGATCAAAAAATATTATTTATAATTCATCAGTATGTAATTTGTATCTAAATATAATTTCCAAAACACACGAATTAAAAAAATCGAGCGAAAAATACCGAGCAAAGCTCGGTCAACCGGGTACTATATATATATATATATATATATATATATATATATATATATATATATATATATATATATATATATATATATATATATATATATATATATATAGCCATAAAGATGAACAATCCAGTGAAGTAGAACTTAATTATAATGTGTGTTCGCAGCTAATTCACGAGCTGAAGGAAGGTCTGGACATCGCGACGGAGATCAGGTGCGCGTTCGTTCGGTACGCGGCGGCAGCGCTGCGCGGCGAGCCGCGCGCCGAGCGAGTGCGCGACGGCCTGTTGCAGCTGCTGCGTACCTTCGACCAGACCGTGGCTGCCGCGCTGCAGGTGCGCCCTTGTCTCACATACAACACAGCTCACACACGTCCGTGCGGCATGCGGCGGCGCGCCGGCCTGCTGCAGCTGCTGCGTACCTTCGACCAGACCGTGGCCGCCGCGCTGCAGGTGCGCCCTTGTCTCACATACAACACAGCTCACACACGTCCGTGCGGCATGCGGCGGCGCGCCGGCCTGTTGCAGCTGCTGCGTACCTTCGACCAGACCGTGGCCGCCGCGCTGCAGGTGCGCCCTTGTCTCACATACAACACAGCTCACACACGTCCGTGGGGCATGCGGCGGCGCGCCGGCCTGCTGCAGCTGCTGCGTACCTTCGACCAGACCGTGGCCGCCGCGCTGCAGGTGCGCCCTTGTCTCACATACAACACAGCTCACACACGTCCGTGCGGCATGCGGCGGCGCGCCGGCCTGCTGCAGCTGCTGCGTACCTTCGACCAGACCGTGGCCGCCGCGCTGCAGGTGCGCCCTTGTCTCACATACAACACAGCTCACACACGTCCGTGCGGCATGCGGCGGCGCGCCGGCCTGCTGCAGCTGCTGCGCACCTTCGAACAGGCCGTGGGGACAACATAGCTCACACCCGACAACCCACTTCACCTGATGCTAAGTGGATGCTGACGCTCGTACACATTTACATCTATCCTCGATTAAGAATCGAAATACAGATGCGTTTCCGTTCTTAGGACTATCGTAGCCAGTAAAACGATCTCTGGTTCTCTACACTCACCATACGAAACACAACAGAATTTAGTTACTATTTTAATCTGGTATTCTGTGCGAGCGTGGTCCTATCACGGTGTGACCGGTGTGTTTTCTTGATATACGGCTACTCATACTATCGTATAAGTGCAATATGGTTATGATAGAGGCATTTTAAGAACACAAAATTGCTTGACCTGTCGAGAGTAAAGCACTACCTAATAACGCGAAACGTTATGTTATAAGGCATGCAATACACCATTAATCAGCTCCAGTTATACTAGCTACCTTCTATGGCTGACATAAATTCGGGATTACAAAATAAGCCATTTGGTATTGTCAAGTTATATTGAGTAACTTGCTGAATACATAAGGTATTTATTCAGCAAGTTACTCAATATAACTTGGTTCCTAAATGCAGTTTAATTGAGTACTCTTTAAAGCACTGACTTGCAATATTTAAGTTTTTGAACACCGTCGATGAAGTTACACAGAATAGATAAGCTTCCTTAAATCCCTAGAGCCATAGAGATTTAAGTCTATTTTAACATAATATATAAAAATTTCTTTTGTGTATATTTTGTGATTTTATTGTATCTTTAGTTTAATTTAGATTTTAATAATAACATAGAACTTTAATACTTTATCACTCAACATACTAGTAAGGTTCTAAGACCTCTGTCATTTGTTTTACATGAAAATCTGAAATCACTTCCACCAGTTTTATAGTAGGTAATCAACATAAATTATAGATTTTTCAAAAGTCTAGGTGGAAAAGTAAACTCTTGTATTATATACTCTTATTTTAATTAAGTAAACTCTTCCGTTTATTGTTTTCGAATTTCGAATGTCATTGGCGTATTTTACCATGCCACCACAAAAAATAGAAAAATTGAATAAAAAAGAGATTATACATAATGTCGAATATTAATGTTTGTCTAACCTGCATGATATAATCCTTATTATGTTAAACAATTGTGCATCGATTATACAATAAATTTCGTCTCCTGGTTTTTATTTCGTTACGTTAAAATACATACTTGTAGTAGAAAAACTAAATGAATTAGGTACACAACGAACGCGAAGCGCATATGTCGTACTCAAAAAAGAGAATGGATGTGAACAATATATCTTTTGAAAAAAACTGAACTTCTCACTTTGATTTTTATTAGCTTTAGATATTAATCCGTAAGAAGCCTTTTGGATTTCACTATTGTAAACCGTCCTGTTCATTAATATTTGACAATTTTTTCGGTTGAAAAATACGAATCACCGGTATCAAGAAGTCAAAAAAATCATGTTAATTAAACAGAAATAATTTTTGTGGCTTAAAACGAAATGCGTGTTTCGGTTATTAACGAAAGTAAATTGATTGTTCAAACATACATAAGCGTTCGAGGTGTGCGTTTTTGGGTTTTCCAAATTTGTAATTTTATTACTAAAGGTATATAATCACAGACTTTAATTTTACAGCCAATTTTTTTCCGGATTTTTTGATTCCGGTAATTTTTTTTTATAATACCTTTAAATCATTTACTATAATAAATTAATATCTTTCTTTTGTGTTATAACATTAGGGGCGTAAAAATTTCTAGTGGGCCCAAAAACGATTGACTCCTTTTATATTACTTTTATTGCCGTTTAAATGTAAATTATTAACGTTAAATCAATGCACTAATTTTGATATAGCAATATTCACTTCGTCACATTTAAATGATTGCCGTTTAAGTTTAAAAATCAAGGAAACTTTTTTACATGAAAGAGCCACGCTAGACCTTTATTATGGTTGCTGCACAAATGGGTCGCTTTGACCGGGATAGACCACGCCCTCACAGAATACCAGTTTAATGCTGCTGTGTTTCGTATGATGAGTGTAGAGAACCGAAGACCCTCTTTACTGGAAAGGAGGCATTCCATCTCAGGCCTCAGGGGTGACAACGTATCTGTACTTTGATTCATAATGAAGTATAAATGTAGATATTTATGGTCCACGGCATCCACCGTCAGGTGGACTGTGTGCTCGTTTTCCACCCTTATTTTTTTAAAAAAATGTCATTAGCAAGTAATAATATAGATTGGAAACAGGAGTGGGCCGACAATTGAGCCTTAAGGAACACTAATGAGTACAGATGACCCGGAAGCACGTTTACCGTAGATAACAACTTTCAGCGTTCTATTACGTAAATATGAAATAATAAGTTTAAGCGCTATGCTTTTGACACCATAGTATTGTAGCTTCCTGATTAATGTATCATTGTGAACACAGTTGAAGGCCTTGGAAAGGTCTAATTTCTTCCTTTAAACAACTCAAAATAAAAACTGAGGTTGCAAATGGGTTTTCCAAGCGGGGCAACTATGGCCAGTTTTATCCTATGAGGTAGTCTATAGGGGAGGCTTATGTCCAGCAGTGGACTTTTAACAGGCTCTTAAAATATTATGGTAATGTAACCGCGCATCGTGTGTCGTGTATCGGCGGTGTACGAATACCCACTGCCCCATATATTCCCGTGAACTTCGCAGGCGGCGACAGAGAGAAATTGAGGCAGGACTTGGGCAGTACCATCGTTTTAATACTAGCAAATTATAAATAAAATCTGCAGTTGCCCAGCCGCTCGCAAGTAGTGGCAATTAATGGCAATATACCACTATGGCGAGAGTTACAAAAAGACTGCCCCTTATCCCCGGCGACCTCGCTTTTGCTGGCTATGGTAGCGATTATGATAACGGCAGGACAGGGATTGCTAAGAATCTTCGGTAGAGGTTCGGTTGCCACCTAAAACGACACGACCTGGCTACATTCGGCTTAGGGCAACAGAACTCAAGGGGCCAACAGCTGGCCGACTTCATGGAGAAAGAGGGACTCTTTTTGATGGACTGTTTCTTCTAGAAGCGACCCCACAGAAAGTGAAACTGGTCGAGCAATCGATGGTTCGATAAAAAAATAAGATCGACTTCATTATGACGACCTGATGGCACCTGTACAGTGATGTCTCAGTGTTCGAGAGGGTGAAAACTGGTAGCGATTACCGAATGGTTAGAGACACATTATACATTAATGTTGGTTGGGAAGGTCACGTCTAATGGAGTCAACGCTCCGTCCCCCTCGTGCTCGAATCTAAAGCCCCGAAAACTTACAGCTCGAATAACAAAACCTCTTCTTAGTGCCTAGAAGATTGCAATACAGTGAATGATATGAATGACTAGCTTGTGGAAACAGTTCATGCGGTTGGAGTTAAATTCGGAAAGCCCCGGCACAGAAGGACCCAAAAACCAGTGGCGAAGCTAGAGCATCAAACTAGGGCAAGCCCAAGATATAAATTGATAATAATTTATATTGTTGTTTTTAGCAGTTTTATAAAAATACTTACACCAATCTTGATCTGTCTCCACTCTTCAGTTTCATATTCAGTGCTGTCAAGGACGTGTTTAATAAAGCACACAGAAGGCATACTACTGCTATATAGATTGTATTACACATATCAGTTTACACATATCAATTGCATAGCTTCGGTGGCTTTGAAGAAAGCCGTTTGGGTTTGTTTGAACGAAAGAAAAAGATATTTATATAGAATACAATACATGAACAAAAGTAAAACATGAACAAAGTACAAACAATATACAAAATTAAAAAAAAATTATTTACATTCTAAATGGAATCGTCTCTCTTTCTTAAGGAAATATTTAATTACGCCCACGTAAAATATTGGTGAACGTCTTAATTATACCAGTAACTGTTTTTTAATTGCGATAATTGACAAGTCTGAAATACACTCTTGACCTTGTGTATTATCTCAACAAAGTTTAAATATTTTACCTTTTCCTCTCCGATTAGCACTTTAACACACTTCAATTCATCACAAGGAACACTATTATACTCCATTTTCACTAAAAATCTTTAAAAAAAGCATAAATTTTAAACTCGCAATATTAAATCTCCTAAGCTAAACACACAGAGTAAATAAATATTGAAATGTGAAATGAACTTGCAAACGTACTGCCTGCGCGCCTTCGCATTCCTAAAGCCTAGCTTTAACTTTCTATGCTAATTGCTATATATACAATCTTAATTATATTTCACTATGGAATATTTTGCCATAGGTTAGAAAGAGAGCGATCGTCTTCTCGAAAGCCCCGTAAAAGCCCACGCGAGCGAGGGAGACAACTAATCGCTCTATTAAAAGTCATTTTTTATGATAGCAGCAGTGTCGCTCAGGCAATACGAGGTCATCGGTCGATCTGTGTCGAACAGTGGAGTGCGCGGGAAATTCGAAGTAGTTTGAAACAGTTTACGAGTTATTTTATTAGTTGATATTATTGATTGATATTATTAATTGATTCAGTTTGATAAGGCAAGCCCGGCTTTTCGGCTTTTATAGAAGCTTCGCCACTGCCGAAAACTCTCCGATCATAATCAAAATCTTTTCGCTGTTAGACGGGAATTAAAGCTCCAGTCTTCAGCACATATGACAGCATACAGTCTACTTAATAGACAAATGTATTGAATTAAACTATATTTACGGATTATATCGCGTTTAATTAACTACTTTAACTTATTTTTAGTTCTCTACGTTTCGGGTGCTTTAACGCACCCATGGTCACGGGGGGGGGGGACTGAGATGTTTGACGTCCCAATGTCATAGTTAGCCCGGCTACCTTCAGTTTTTGAATATTAATTTTTTGATCCGATCTACGCAGAACGAGTTTACAGTATCTTGAAGTCTTGCAGTGTGTTATGCTTAGGTTTGGGTTTAATTTTATTAATTATAGGATCCCGAGCAGATGGCAGCACCCATCCATCTTATCTACTGAAATTAGGATGTTTTTTTTAATTTCAATAGCCTCGCGTATCATCCTTGGTAGGAATCGGTATTCTTCTGCGAGGATTTGTAGTTTATCAAATCTGATGTAATGGTGGAGCCGATCTTGAACACATTCACAGGCTGCACACTTCCCGGAGCGTAGGTGCTTCACATCAGCTATATGTACCCGCGTGAAAGAGGGTTTTTATAGATCTTTTTGTTTGACCTATGTAAGACAGACCACATTCACAATCTAGCTTCGTTGCATTCACAAGCTAGCTTCGTAGCTTCGTTGCGCAGATCGGACAAATTATTAATATTCAAAAACTGAAAGTAGCCGGGCTATCTATAACGTTGGGTCGTCAAACGTAACGACGTAAATTTAAGAAATCATTATCAGACAAATATACCGCTACATGCGGCGGGTATTGAAAAAAGCGATTGAGCGGAAACAAGAAAGAAAGAGCTAACTGTCGAAGGTGAAGACAGTATTTGGTAGCATCTTTCCGGGACACCTGAGATTTTGAGTGAGATTGAGGGGTTATACGGGCAGCTGTAAACGTCATCGTTGGAGCCACACGCAAGTGTGAGTAACGATCCACGAGCACTTATCCGACACTATTCCGATGATATCCCGAACGTCAGTATGAGCGAGATTAGAATAACTCTCCAGCACCTTAAAAATGCTAAGGCCCCGGGTGAGGATGAAGTTACAGCATAGTTTCTGAAAGTAAATGGTAAACCAGGTTTTGAAGTCTTTCAATAGCTATTCAATTCCGTCCCCCATGGTGGCACTGCGGAGCAGAAGTGCGGTGGTCTTGTGTTTCAAGAAAGGTGACCCTCTGTTGAAGTAATACCGACCGATTTTCCTTCTGACCCGCGTTTACGTGCAGTTTTCGAGATAATAAAGAAATACAATCTGCCATTTTGCTTTGCGTGTGTGGGTTAAGAGAAAGCGTTGAAATTTCCCCCCATATCCCCTTCAGCGTTGCCAAGTTAACTGTCGGTATATCGAAGGGCTGAAGTGCTTGTAGATTAGGGTGTAAGACAGGATGACGTTATATGCCCGAAACTCAGGACAGTGCATTGTGGTATTACTTGGGAGGCCTATATATACTCAGCAGTGGATTAGTGAATAGTTAAGGGCTGTAATGATGGCGAATAATGACCGTGTGTCCACGCAGCAATATCTGTCGTACCTGAGCACCATGTCAGAGACGGAGTCGCTGCCGCGCACCGCGCTCGCTGCCGAGTGGGCCTTCACCGCGCGCCTCGCTGCCCGCGCGCCCCGGGTTTCCGCGCGCGCTCCTGCCGCCTTCGTGTACGTATACGCGCACACGTACACGTATACATACACACGCACACGTATACATACACGCAACACGCACATGTGTATGTACACACATAGGAACACGTATATGAACACACGTACACGCACATGTGTACCGCCTCACGCACACGTACACGCACACCCGTAACTACGTTTACACGCATACGCACTCGTGTAGGTACACACCCACAAGCATATGAGTGCTCACACACGCACACGCACACGTTTACTTAATGACGCACACGCACAACTGTACGTACATACACACAAGCACACGTGTGCGTACACACGCCTTTATCGAGCGCATCGCTGCCGCGCAAGCAGCGTTCGTATACGTAAACTTATACACCTGTACGTACACACGCACACGCAAACACACACACACACACACACACACACATACACATACACATACACACACACACACACACACACACACACACACACACACACACATACACATACACATACACACACACGCCTCCAACACGCGTCTCTGTGTATGTTTCTATGCAACTATATTAATTATAACTTAATTTGCATTGCAGCGACATCGCGTGCAAACAATTACAGCGGCTGGTGCAGCGTTTTGACGAAAAGTTCGCCAGTCTCATGGAAATCGAAGTTCCTAACGAAAAAGAAGAATCGAGGTGAGCCCTATGTTTTTATAAAATTAGTTAGCGTTACACTACAGAATGTAATACTTCTGTCAAAATGAAAAAGTGACTATACTTTATATTGTTATTCGCAGGGATTAAACTTGCTTGTATGACATTTACACTTCATATAGGAGGAAACAACATATCACCCGTCCGACTTAACTGCGGACTCACGCTGTGACGTCATCGTGATGGTACTATTAGCAAAAAAAAGAGTATGTTTCTTAAAAAAATATCATAGGCTCTATAGTGAATTTTTATGTTTTTGTTTTTCTAAAAAACTAAATTTAAGAATAATAAATAAATGAGTGGATTATTAGAGATAAACGAAAAAGATATTAAAAATATTAATTTTATTATATTCAATCATCGTCACTACAATTATAATTAATTTCTTCAATTTCCGATATGGTTTCTTCTTCAGAGCTGGTTTTTTCACCTCCAAGAGAAATTATTAATTCTCTTTATTCTATTTCTTGTAGATGGTCCGTCCACCAATACTCTTTTTCCAATCTTTCAACATGGTTAATTTCTTTTGTCCAGTCAGAAACTGTGGTGGAATTTATAGCCTCCCTTGTCAGATTTTCTATTCGTCAGCAATGTGTTTTTGGAGGCTTATTAATAACAACTAAATGGTACAATCCTGGTTTTGTAATTTTATCGTCGAATATGATATTATTGTTTCGTAGCCAGCTTTGTATTTCACATTTGCGTGACTTATTATTGAAAATGTCCTTCCGAATCCTAACAATATCCTAAACGAACATGTTTTTTTGGGTTTAATAGTATTTGAAATTTAAATTATTGCTTAATCAAAATACAAAACATAACATCCACACTCACGTCTGTCACCCGAGGGGTAGGCAGAGACTACAAAATTCCATTAAGCACGATCCTGACATACCTCTCTCGCCTCCTCCACATCCATATACCTACGCACAATGCTCGTCGGTTAACCACTCGTGATCCGTCAGTCTATGGACCTATTAGTCAGACCTATGGTCAAGCCAAAGAGTATACTAGGTTTGGCCAAAGCTAATTTTTAAATGAAGGTAAATATTACTTAGTCTTTACCATATTCTTATCCAAAAATAAAAATTATTAACAATTAAAATATCGAATTATTTGTATGAAGGTCACGTGAGCGCTAGAGAAACGACGATTGTAAGACGTTGACAAATAAAATGTTTAATGAAATAGTACAGTAAAAATAGAATTTTACATTGCACGAATTTTCCGATTCAATTTTTTTTTTGAGGTTTAGGATCACTTATTCAGCATTAAAACACAACAGGTGGCACTTCAAGCGCCATCTTGAAAAAACGTTTTCAGCCGATATCTCGGAAACTATGCACTTTAAGGCAAAAGTTGTATTAACCATTATTGTAGAAAATAAAATTTCGCATCTTTTGTTTTCAGTAAACTTTTTTGTAAAACTTACCGTTTACGATTTATGGCCCATTTAATGAACAGGTGGCGCTTCAAGCGCCATCTTGAAAAAAGGTTTTCAGCCCATATCTCGAAAACTATGCACTTTATGGCAAAAGTTATAAAAAAACAATATTGTAGAAAATAAAATTTCGCATCTTTTGTTTCCAGTAAACTTTTTTGTAAAACTTACCGTTTACGATTTATGGCCCATTTAATGAACAGGGTTTTTCTATCGCGGCCAATAACTCTTGAAATATTAGATTAATCAATAAAATGCATAAATTTATTTTAGATCAGTTTATTTTCCAAAACTTTTGTTAGAATTTTTTTTTCTAATGTCCATATCTGAGTTATAGGGCGTTTCACGTTTGACTACCGGGCGTTATAGTTGAAAATTTCAAGATGCGCATAACTGCCGCGTCACCCGCCGAGCTCGGTCGACGCTCGGCAGGTGACGCGGCAGCTACTTTACGATTAAGAACCCGGATTTTATTGCTATTATTTCGGGGAATTCCAAGTAAGACGTCATTATTGTTTACTAACTACGACTTACGGAGTCTACTTTTTGAAATTCGAGTTATAGAGTATAAATGTATTATATTATCAATATTTCGTACGGAAATAACATTTTGTTCGAGTTACAAAATCTAATAGTTCGAGATACCGCGTATTTAGGGGTTCAGCGGAAGGGAATGCCTATTTTTTTCGACTTACTGAGGATTTCGACTTAACGAGATTCGAGTTATAGAGATTCCACTGAATATCATAACACGCATGTAATTTTTTAAGTACAGCGTGTCTTTCAGCAACTTAATATTACCAAGTTTTTAAGTTTATATGTGAACTATATAATAATATAATTCTTTTAACATAATTATTTTTAAATGTTATTTTTAAGAATATAATTCTTTAACAATTATATTCTTTTAAATAACATTTAAAAAGAATCGTCTTAAAAGAATTATATTATTATATAGTTCTATTGTTTCGAGTAAACTTAATATTAGTATACTCTTTGGCGCCGTCTACAAGGAGACATTTAAGGATCCAACTGGAGACCTCGGACTTTTAAGAGTTAAGGGTACTATTATTTGGCCCATTTTCAATATATCGCCAATTTGGTCGATAAAATTTCGCCTAGGACGTTCCTTTCAGACTCTTCCGTAAAAAATTGCTGTATCACTCTTTCCTCATTCATTATTTCTACATAACCAAACCACCTAAGCATTCCTTTCTTAATCCTGATCACAGCATCATCTAGCAAACCACACTCTTCATTTATCACACAATTTCTCACCCTGTTACTCAGATTCTCATTTTACTTAATGAATACACACATAAACATTTAAAAGCAATAAATATAAAAAAAAATATTTTGATAAGAATTATTATTTAGTATAGACTCTTTACAATATTCATTAGCTTTTTTCAGGTTGATTGCTTATAACAAATCTGTATGCCCTGCAGGCTGAAAGCTTGCAGAACTGCCTGTAGGCAGAGACAAAATGGTAACAGAAATATGCAAATGCAGTCTATTGAAACTGAAGTCTAATATCAAATCTTCTATATTACCTAGTCTTTTTGGCTTAAGTAGTATTAGGGGTATGATAACTACTAATCAGTTAACTCATTATAAAATAAAAATTTACGCACTGCGGCTAACTGTATATACTGCTTTATGATGATGAACAATTATAATAAATACAGTGAGTTTTTTCATTCTTATTTAATCAGTTTAAAATGTCTAGCTTAATATAAATCACTGTTTACATAACTAGACTTAAAAAGTGTTCAGGATATGCTAACCAATCAATCAATATAAACAAACCTACACAACAAATGTCTGTTTATGCTACTTTTTCTTACAGTGATGTAATTTTTTTCCATCTAAATACAAGAGCCGTGGTAGCTCAGATGGTTAGCGCTCGCTGTAAATTTCACAATACGCGAGCAAACCGGGTGCGATCCCCGCCGGCACCAATGAAATTGTTAATTGCAATTTTAAGTGCTGATGTACCACGTGCTCGGCAGTGAAGGAAAACATCGTGAGGAAACCTGCATGTCTGAGAAATAAGAAAAAAAATATTTCGAAGACGTGAAGTTCGCCAACACGCACTGGGGCAGATCGGCGGACATTTCCTTGCCCTAAAACCCTCTCAGAAATGAGAGGAAGCCTGTGCCCAGCAGTGGGACGTATATATGCTGTAACTTTACTTTAATTTTACTTGCCATTAGTGGGTATGCTATTATTACCCAGTCATTTTGGGTTTAATGTTTTTGAGACGTATAAGTAATTAAACTTAGTAAAACAAAGTCTTAACATGGTACATATATGTCCGTCTGTTCTACTATTAGTATTCTACTATGGAAATGATGATTTACTAGACACAAAGTATAATAATGCTACTGCATTTATTATGAAGTGGAATTATACTTTATGTTTTTTATTCTTAGCACAACCAGTTTAAAACATCTTTCTCACTAAAGGTATAGCGTGTGTTAGTAATATTATAAAAGGGCATATTATCCCTTACTTGTCTTGGCTATAGTCATGTTATGTTAATGGTATTTGGGATTTATATTCCCAATCAATCAATAGATGTAAAAAATTGTAGCTATTCATACAACATTTGTACACATACAGACACTACAACGTACAACAAAATATGTTGAAACTACTAAAATAATCTTCCATCGATCTTAAAGTACCTGTAATTGCTAAATATACCTGCAACTTCATTTTATACTATTAATTATTGAACAGTGCACTATTTAACTTATAATACCAATGAAAAGTACTTCACCAGTGGTGGCGAATCTTTATTTATCAACGTGCCATATTTCTAAAGAAATGTTTAATTAGGTAATAGACGTTCCGTAAAAAAAATTGACATCGTGAATATTGGGAAAATAATAGTACTAAATACTATCGACTCAAAACTCTTTATTTACTACAAAAAATAAATAAAACGTTGAGAAATATTGTTATACATTAGTGTGACTTCTGTTGTTGCAAATTAGATGACAAATAACTTATGTATTGGGGTTGTAAAATCCTAAATATAACACAAATGAACTTGTAAATACAATTGAGCCAACACAGGTGGACACTTCCTTACACACTTTATAGTAATACCCTCCCAGAAATGAGGCGAGGCCTGTGCCCAGCAGTGGGACGTATATAGGCTGTCACTTTACTTTACGACGAAATTGACTATTATGTTATGCGTAAACGAACTACGCATTCCTTATGGTAGGCGTGGACTTGTGAAGGGCTGTAATGATGATGATGATGAAACGGGCTATGCGTCATTAGTAATAGTAGTCTGCGATGTAATGTATGTTTTGTACGTGGTAGAACCACTCTGCAGTTATATTATGGTTGTAGCATGAATGGGTCGGCTCGACCGGGAAAGGATCACGCTCTCATAGAAAACCAGCGTAAAATAGTAGCTTAATGCTGCTGTTTCGTATGGTGAGTGTAGAGAACCGGAGAAGACCCGTTTTACTGGAATCGAGGCATTCCATCTTAGTCTTCTAGGGTGACAACGCATCTGCATTTTGATTCTTAACCTAGATTAAATATAGATGTCCATGGCTCCCAGCAGCCACTTACCGACAGGTGAACTGGGTGCTTGTTTGTCACCCTTACCCTATAAAAATGTAACTAGGATCACTCGCGTTCGTTCATAATATAATATTTCATAGTGAACTTTGTGATTGGTGGCGTGGCGTGCCCAAAATATTGGATGACGTGCCGGCAATGGCGCGCGTGCGAGTGGCTCGCCGCGCCCGCACCCGCACCTGCACTGGACAGTCGCTTTAAGTTTGCTTTGAGGTTATTGTAAGATTCATATTTTAATTGTTCATTTCTGAGTATTACCGTTAAGATGTGTTAAAATTAATATTTATATTGTAATTTATAGATAAAAAGAACTGAATGTTTTTAAGGGAATTTCATTAAGGGAAGAATTAAAATTTGTGGTGGGCCCATTCTCCAAATAAAAAGAAATTGTCTCTTTTATAAAAGTGTTCTATTTTTATACGAACTGTTGTTAAGGCATAACAAAAAGTCATAAAAATAGAACATTAACGAGGCAAAAAATAAATGAGTTAATTAAGGGACTAAAAGGGTTTGTTGATAGGGATTGTTGATTTTCTTTGTGGTAAAAGAATATTTACGATATGATTATTAAACAAAAATATAATAAAATACTAACAAACTGACACAAAAACCCAAAAAATCGTAGACCAAAACGGGTATATATATTAATTAAAATAACGGTTAAAATTGTACAGTTTTTCATATATGTATAGGAAAAAAATTCTCCCTGGCAAGTTTTCGCATTATTAAGTAGCCGTTTATTTTCAAACGTAAGGTGGTTATTGATGAAAATCCTCCCAGCGCGTTCTTTAGCAGCTGCTGCATAATTATTTCTCAGGTAACGGGTGTGAAGTGACATAATAATGTTCTTGCTGTTTTTATTGTTATTTTGAGATACACTTGCGACGTAGTTGACCTGCTCCTTGGGAATTTTGTAACCTTTTTACTACCAACTTTGGAAATAATGGTAAAAAGATTTTCGAACTAGGTTACATGAATACCTACATATGTATATGTAGGAAGGTAGTTAAATGGACTTAATTTACAATCACAAAATACAGGGATCACAGCTAATCAACTATAAATTGTACTGAGACTAATTTAATAGTTGATAATAATAATAACTAATTCGCTTCCACGAATTAATTATCCGAATAGTCTAAGATGAGCTAGTAGCGGGGTACAACAAGTGAACCGTGCCACGCCAGAGCCATGACTGCCTTAACGGCGGCCGCTCCGTCCGTTTTATACAATCGAGACAAGTAGCTACTCGAGCGCCACTGCAGGAGCAATGCGCATATGTGCGTTGCACGTGTTGTTTACAATAATTCCGACTAGCTCCGGAGGCGCTGCTGCACGTGCAATGGCGCAGGTACTGACATATATATGTTGTTCAGGCGCGACATTTGCTGATTTTTGTACAGCAACCTTAAGCGTCTCCAATCTAATCGAATCGATGTTCAACATGTGCAACATCATCTTTAGTTTCTTGCAGAAAATTAATTACACGATCAATCTCAGTCAGTTTGTTAGTGAGTCCCTCAACTGGGGTATGGATATGGTTTAAGGAGTTTTTTTACGTCGATTATTTCACTCTTCATAACCTTAAGATTTGAAAGGTCAATCTGGATATTAATGACACTTGCAATCAACTGTAGTAATGACGATATTTATTTGGTAATTTTACTAAGTTCAAGACGAATATTCTTTAGATCATCGCGAAATGGTATTCTTCCTTATACTCTTTTCTCAGAAGAGGGGTTGGGACTCGCAGCTTCTGTTTACAGGTACTGCATTTTCAGGTATCAAATTCAAATTACTTTATTCATTGCCAGAATGTAGTACATAATATTATGATGATTTTATTTATAAATGAGATCTTACATTCTACCATTATATTGGCGTGATCTTTATAATGTTACGAGCTTGAGGTTCGTGACAATAAAAATTGAATCTGAAAATGAAATCTGAAATTGAATCGGTAGAATTACCTAAATTAACACTTTAATTTTATTTACACCAATTAAAACTTAAAACACTAACAATTAATCACACTGATTCACTTTATTCCGCTACGAAGCTTCGCTTGTCTCGCCAAATTCAATACTTCCCCGATCGCATCTTGCAGCGCCTATAAATATAAATTAGCACCGAAATATCCGGAATATTCAAGTAAACACGCGCAAGGTTCCGAGAGTTCGAGTTTCAACTTCTAGAAGTTTAGTTCTTCGGTTCGAGACTAGATGGCGGTGTCGGTTGAAAGATTAGTGATGTCATTTTCTGGAAAGCTCCCCTCGCTCTCATCTCTGACACTAGATGGCGCTAGTGCTGTCGACTTAGGCGCGTAACAATAATATACAAAAATATTGCACGCCAATATAAATATATCCTTTCTGTCCCCTATTTTGCGATATCCTGCCTGTGTGTTATTTCTGCACTAGAGAAATATAAACGTTGAGGCAAATCGTACATTGCACACCGTCCCTGGCTTCACTATTATACCGTTGACACATAAACATATTCGATAAGATAAAGTTTGGGAAACTGTGACTACAAAACTACTGTGGCACTAGCAATCGACTGGCAACAAGTTTGTTTTGTTTACCGTCTATGTCCATTTTTTGTTAGAAATAGCTTTTGTTGATTATCGCAGGTACGTGGTGTACGCGCTGTGCCGTGGCGCGCAGCAGGTGTACGCGTGCGAGCGTGAGGCGGCGCTGCAGGCGGCGCAGGCGGCGCGCGCGCTCGCCGCACGCTTGCACCCGCGCCGTGTACGACTGCGCAAGCAGCTCTGTGTGAGTACGCACTCTGCTCTGTATGAGTACGCAAGCTGCTCTGTGTGAGTAAGCACGCTGCTCTGTGCAAGTACGCACGCTGCAGGTGGCGCAGGCCGCGCGCGCGCTCGCTTCACGCCTGCATCCGCGCCGTGCACAACTGCGCACGCTGCTCTGTGTGAATACATACGCTTTTTTCTCCAGAAACCTTTTCTCTCAAGAAACTTTATTTTAAAATGATACTTTGGTTATAGCCCATCACAATTCCACTGCTAAGCGCAGGTCTTCCCCATAGAATAAGGCCCAAACCTACCTGTATCTATTGACTACCTGCGTGCTTCATCATGTCGTCACCTATTATCATTTAGGTGTAGTGAGTGTAAAAGGCAGTAGGGAGAAATTGAACCAGAAGATGGGCAGCAACATTTCTATGATAAGAGCTTAATAAGAGAAACTACGGCTGCCAACCCGCTTGCCATGCGTGACAACTATAGCATATATTCCCTCTATGACATTGTTTATTATTTTTTTACCTAGAAGTTTTTTTTAATAGATTTGATGATTATTGAGTTGATTGTGTGCTATATTTGTATCAGGAGAACCTGATGCGCTTGTGCGAGTGCGTGGTGCGGCACACGGAGCACATCTTTGAGCGCAGCCGACTGCCGGACGAGCCGCGGGGCGAGGCACGGTTCGAGGCGCGGGGTGATTCGCGGGGCGAGTGGGCGCGCGAGCTCGCCGACAGCATGTCGGCGCGCGTGCGTGAGCTGCTGCTGCAGGCCTACAAGCTCGGCTTCGAGGTGCGCTCGCACACGCACACGTATGCACACTAACGCACACGCAGGCACTTGCATGCTCACGTACATGCACGTACTTTTGTCACATTACACTCATAAAAACAAAACACCTCTGTATTGTCTATGTAATAATAATAATAATAATAATAATAAATCATTTATTGTGGACCAAAACTTTTATACATTGTTCACACCCACCAAACTGCGTAACAGTTTGTCGGCGGGATTAGCGCTTGTCTTAATACATTTGGTTCAAATACGTAACTATAAACTAATGAAAATAAAAGTGTAAATAAAGCAAGTTTTAATTTTTTTTCTTTTTTAAACCGGTATTAAACTATTATTAAGAAATATTTACTAAAATTTAGCCTATTATATAAAAAAAAAACAACTGCTTTTATTAAGAATTACTAATTACTAACATTTGGCCTATAGAAACTACTACTAATATTAGGATTTACTAACTTTTTCACATCTCTCAACAACTTCGTTAAGGAAAACAGATTTCAATTTATTTTTTATTGTTTGTTTACTTATTCTAGTATTATCCTCTCTCAGCCAATCGAGGTCATTAAAAAGTGTGGGGGTCAAATATTTGTTGGTTCTTTTCCCATAGTAGTTTTTTACTGGTGGTCGCACGAGTTTACGCTCTCTAACGCTTCTAGTATTATACCTATTTTGCACTTGTTCTTTAAATTGGTCGTTATAGAACTGTTCAAGAACCAGCAGGTACTTGACCTTCTCATGTACAGGAAGCATTTTACATGTAACAAAAAGTTTTTCATAATTGTCTTTACATGCAATTTTTGTTTGTGGTTTGACAAGATAAGATAGGTTTTAAATATACGGCCATACGTATTTAATCCATAAGTTAGTAATGACTCGGCGAGAGCAAAATAAATGACACGCAACGATTTCTTATTCAACGCTGCATTCAGGATATGAAACTTACTTAACACTGCCCTGAGCTTTGTACACACTGCGTCAACCTGTGTTTTCCAATTCATATTATAGTCCACCCACAGACCTAGATACTTAAATCTACTTACATACTCCAGCTTTTGACAAATACAATTTAAATTTTTATCGTGCATACATTCATATGTGTGGCCCACAATACCTATATCCACGCTCTTGACATTTTTTGCCACTAAGTTGTACGGTGAGTACAGATGCATCACTTTCGTCTTATTAAGGTTAAGTATGATACCATTGTCATGAGCCTAACGAGTAACATTATCGAAGTCACCCTGCAGCACAGCCCTGACCTCTTGTATATTCTTAGAGGAATATATAAGGCATATGTCATCCGCGTACATATATACTCGAGATTTTTTAACCACATTACTGACGCTGTTGACATGCATAACGTAGCCAACGGGACCATAGACTGAACCAGTTGGAACACCAAGCTGTACCGCTGCTTCTTTACCAGCAACACCAGAAATGCAGGTTTGTAATGTTCTGTCACTCAGATAACTCCGAAACCACCTATTTGTTGGACCCCTGATTCCACACTCATCCATGGCCTGTAACAGCATCTCATGATCCAAGGTATCGAAGGCTTTTTTAAAGTCTATGAACAGCGCCAGGACCTGATGGCCCTGGTGCAGACTACTGTTTATATCTTCGGAAAACTGTGATAGTGCTGTTGTGGTGCTACGACCATGCCTAAAACCGTGCTGTGCATCCGCTAATATGCTATTTTGCTCCAGGAATTCGCTGACCTGGCCGACTACCATCTTCTCAACTATTTTATTAATGACCGATAAGATAGCAATCGGTCTATAGTTAGCATACTCTGAGTGCGCTCCCTGCTTGTAGATGGGCCTGATTAAAGCTTTTTTGAGTGTGCTAGGATATTCCCCTTTCGATAAACACAGGTTGACAAAGTGTGATAAGACCGGCGAGATTCTATCCTTGATTATTTTTAGGTCCATAACTCGAATGCAGTCAGTGCCTGGCGCCTTACTACAGCTCAGCTGATCGATAATTTTACTCACTGTGTCACTGGTAGCTGGTTTAAAGCGAAACGTTACATCACTTTCTTTAACATATTTACTTCTATCTAATAATTTAATACTACAATTATGTTTAATAGCAATAATTTCGTTCGTAAATGTATCTGCAAATTGACTACATATATTGTGTTTTTATCTCCAAAAAATCTTTTAACTATATCATCTATATTTGCTTTCTTCCTACCTGTCCAGCTATTAATTTTGTCCCAGATTTTTTTTGGGTCTCCATTACATTTCTTGATTTCTTCCTGTCGAAACCTATTTTTTGCTTTAAATATTAATTTATTTACCTTATTTCTAAAACGTGTATATTTGAGTCTTTTCGTATTATTGTTTGGTGTTTCTTTCCAATCCCTAAATAACTTATCCCTACGCACTATCATTTTATTTAAATCTCTGCTTATCCACGGTTGTGTGTCCCGTTTTTTAATATTTGGCATTACAGTCTTACTATTTTCATAAATATCATTGAAAGCATTTTGCAGCTTACAATACAACTTTAACGGACAATCAATGAACAACAGTTGAGACCAATCATACTCAGTGATCTGCTTAGCTACTAGGCTATTATTAATTACAAACCAAGTGTCCGAGTCCGCGCTGTCGGTGCAGTGTTGCGTCACATGTTTACACGGCACCGAGATTCCCACCACATGATGATCCGACATGGAGCACTTAATGATGAACGAGTAGCAGTCCCGCAGCTGTCTTGCTCGCACCCAAACATGATCGATACACGACGCTTCTCTTACACCCGCTACGATAGCCTCTCGCGTCACCTCCGTAACCGGTATTACGCACTGTAGGCCTAGTCCACATAGGCAGTCCTTATATTTTGACACCAGTTGATTTTCACTCACTCCTAACAGGTTTATGTTGACGTCACCTAATATGATAATATCCTCGCTCACTGGGATCTTCATAATTATCTGCTCCATTTCATCAACGAATAACGACCTATTCGTTTTTGGTGGTCTGTAGACTGCAATTATATTAAGAATAGAGTGGTCAACAGTGAGTTTACCATAAAGTCCTTCCAGTGAACTCGTTAGGGTTTTGTGTGCATTGAAACTAAGATACTCCTTAGCGTAAATAATCACACCCCCTCCTCTTTTAGTCTCCCTCGTGTTTGCAAATAGATTGTACCCCTCCATGTGGTATAGTGATAGCTCATTGTTGTTAATGTTTGCCTCTGTCACCACTAGTAATGCTAACTCCTCAGAGCATTTTTTTACAAACACTTGCAATTCATTAAAGTTTTTTCTTATCGACCGAATATTTATGTGTAATATGTGTAAATATTTATTGTTGCAAGATATACTCCGAACCCAGGAATTCGCTGTTTTAAATCTTGTATATTGACATTCCAGTGTGATAATTGCATCGAAACGATCACCTTTTACTTGATGTTATTGAGCTCGCAGTGTTTACTTCGCACTAAGTGTGCGTGAGGCTAGTGAGACCAACAACAACATCTAGCTAGTTGCCGTATTTAAATTGTTTTCTATATATTTTTCAATATCACGTTCACTCTTAATTGACATTATTTTCTTCTGTTCATCACTCTTTCTTATGAGTATTTTTCCATCCTGTACCCAAATGTACTTGTAGGTTTTCCTAAGCTGATTTTTAGTAACCCATAAAAGGTTCCTTTTATATCTAGTGAGATTCTCATTTATATAAATACGGTTGTCGTTATTTGTACCATAAATTTCGCCATTGGTCAGAAGTTTTTTGCGACTTCTAATCCACTTATCACGAGCCTCTTTCGTTCTCAGCGTTACAACTACTGGCAGTGGCTTGTCGGCATCTGGTTTTATACGGCCTACCCTCTCTGCGTGCTCAATCTGGCTAACATCCTTATGGAGTTTGTTGGCTACCTGGATTATTATTTTCGCTACATCTTCATTTTCCTTTTTTTCCAGTCCAACTAATTCCACCTTTTTTTCCTTGTCTTTCTCTTCCAGCTCATTCAAACGTTCTTCCAGTGCTTTGTTACACTTCATCAAGTGAGCATTCATGTTTTCTAAGGATTTTATTTTTGTTTCGGTCGACTTCTGGTACTCCACTAGGTTATCATACTTTTCTGATACAAAATCAGCCAAATCGGCCAGCTCACTCAGCTTCTTCTCCATTTTGTACACCACCTCCATTTTCCTATTCATATCAGCCAGGGTCACTGCAATATCCGGTTCATCAACAGCAGGCGAACTAGTACACGATCCAGGCACGGAAACACAATCTTCACATTTTTCATTTTTGAAGTAGTTCTCGTAACGCATTTTTTATGGAAGACTGCTTCACATGCGCCTTTACACTTACTAGTCTCCTCTTTTGCGATCGACACAGTCTTATTGCATTTCTTACACTTCACCATTATTAATGCTTATGCGATATTGGAAACCGTCTTTTAGATATTTATGCACAATTACGTATTTGACTTAAGAGTGGATCTACGATACAACAGCCGTACGCCAAGCGCGCGCGCACACGACTGTAACTTCAGTCTATTTGACAACATTTATATCTTAAGGATATTATTATCGTTGTATAATTGTATATGTTATATAGATATATAATTGCATAGATACTGTAATAGCGTTGACTAGATTATTGGAAGGAAGACTTAAAAAAACAACATTTTAATCTATAGAATTTTTTTCGCCTTATCACTCGATATGGTTCAACATAAACTTAAAGGGGAACTAAGCGACATACATATTTTGATTTTTGAAACTGATGTGATCAAAATAAAGTTAGATAAATATAGTATGTGATTCCTTTGGATAAGTATTAAGTTTTTAAGAGTATTACAAACAAAAGCTTGTTTTATAAATATTTGTAATATTACAACATTATGGCAATCAACATTCATAAAGTACATATAATATAGAAGAGTTATTCTAGTAAATGTGTGTAGTGTTAAAACTATCCCTCATATCAATAACAAATTCGAAACCAAAGTTGACACAATTTTCAATATTGTGTATATTTGTATGAATTAAGTATATTGTAAAAATGTCCGTATCGATGTACGCACACTAACAATGCAGTCGGTCGCTGATAGCCCCTTGTCCGGTGTTTGATTGACATAATTTTCCGAGTTCGTGCGTTTAATTTTTTTAACTTGTTGTAAGTCAGTGTTTGACCATAATTCCACTTGTTGAAAAGTGTTAATGAAGTTTTAGGTGGTAAATCACACTATAGTACGTGCCAAATCGATTGAGAAAAACGGACAATGACCTCAGATATGAGCCGAGTGTCAAAAGGCGTAACTTACAAAATCTCAATTTAGATGTGTACAGCTTATGAATACTGTATTTAATTAAATAATTAATTAATTGTTAAGTCCACTAAGGTTTACAATTAAAGTTGCAATAAAATGAAGACACGTGTCGTATAAACGGGGATATATTTGCGACTATTTTTTAACGTGGCGGACGCAGCCGCCACAACTATAACTATTAAACATATTACACATACATATGTACAGATGTTAAATAAGTATGGATATGATGTAGGACACCAGACACGCGATCTAAAGAGCCCAGTATATTATATATACCTATATTGTGTCACTACAAGATAACAATATTTAAATATTGATATTTTTCACACTTCTTGGTCAGCACATATGTTTTGTTTCTTTGTTTCTTGAATAATATTGTCTGTGGCCCAACGAATTAGTAAGCTGAAGTGGCAATGGGCCGGCAATATAGCTCGAAGAACCGATAATCGATGGGGAAGAAAGGTTCTCGAGTGGCAGCCTCGTACCGGTAGGCGTAGTGTAGGGCGACCCCCACTAGATGGAGTGATGACCTGGTGAGACATGCAGGAAGTCGATGGATGCAGGTGGCTCAGGACCGTGCTTTGTGGCATTACTTGGGTGAGGCCTATGTTCAGCAGTGGACTTGTGAAGGGCTGTAATGATGATGATAATGATCGCAGCAATTCATTTAATAACAGTTTCATATTAAAAACATATTTGAAGCAATATAATAACCATATTGAGTTTTTGCAAATTCATCCCTTTAAAATAAACAAAACGTGCGTTGCGTCAGTTCGTTCTAAAAGAAACGTGACAATGGCAGCCAGAGATGCGTTAATTTTTTTGGGCCGGCCCGCATGCACCGAATAAAAATAAAGTTCTTATATAATATTAAAAATAAAGTTTTATGTTTGAATAAGTACGTACTTATTCGGTGTCGTTATCACTCGAATCTTTATATGTGTTATAAATTAATGCTTTTTGTTGTTAAATGAATAAAATACTTTATAACAATAGATGATTTTTCTTCTACAGCGATCTTTTACATAACTTTTTACTAATAGTTAATAAATATATATTACATCAATCATTACAAAAAAAATAAAAAATCATTATAAATAAAGAAAGTACTACATATAAAAAGTGCGTATATATTGAAGGTTTGTAGTCCCTGGTTAAACGACCGAAAGGTCATTGTCTGTTTTGCTCAATCGATTTGGTACGTACTATAAAAGCGTTTGCACTCTTGCATAAAAACGCCCAGATTATATTCAAACTAAAGACGCCGGATAATTTTTCCACGACATTACTGTAAATAGAATTAACGTTCTCCAGACCGTATTTATGTCATGGCGGCTAATCTCAGCATAGACTAGTAATCTGCGCAGCATAGGTGCTGCTATTGTGCCTGAGTGTAGTGTGCGCAAGCACAGGTGCACTCTCTCTCTCTCTCATAGACCGACGGAAGAGAGATCAAGCGCAGGACCAACGGCATTACGTTCTATCCGAGGCATGGAGGTGAAACACCGCCATTTCTCCGAATGTATTTAATATTAGAATGGGCTCGATAGTGCTGAGTTTTGTGAGATGGATGTGTGATGGGGGGGGGGGGAGTGGTTATGGACGGTCGGCGGGTTCGGTGAGCAGGTTGTGTCCGCAGCTGCACCGCGAGCTGTACGCGCTGGCGCAGGCTCCGTTCCGTGTGGGCGGGGTGGGGGGCGGCGGGGGGCGGGGTCGGCCCGTCTCGCTGCAGGAGGTGCGGCCAGCAACCCCCGCGTTGCGCAGGCGCCGCCCCGACACCGTCGTCGTGCACCGCTCCGTGGATCTCGCGGTACGGTGCTGAGTGCTGCTGTGCCAAGTGTGCCACGTCCAGCTTGCAAACTGCGTTGTGCTGTTATTGTTGGTTTTGTCGTCTGCCCAGCTTTTAATCGTGTTGTATGTCGCACTGTAAGATTTGGGTTTCACTGATTGAGATGCGTTTTATTTCATTAGTTTGGTTATCGTATAAATTATATAATCTTCTTTATTATTACATCTATATGTATCACATAATTTTCTTCCTTATATGTAGTCCCATTCGGGTAAAAGCCTCCTCAATATTGTATTATTATTAAATCGCTTTTATTCGTACCACTAAAACATTATTACACACATAACTTCTACATCGTAGTTGCATTATTATTACATCATTGTTTTTAATAACTGGTATGTATAATTTCTTTTGTGTGATTGTGGTTTTCTGTCGAGTGAACTTAATGATTTTAAAACTATTGTGTATATTTAATATTATACACTTATAGTTTCTGTTTCTTAATTTACTTCTTTTCGTTACAGAATTACGACATTTAATTTCTTTGATCAATTAAAATGCAAATAAGGTCTCAAATGAGGAGTGACTTCTTTAAGTTAATATCTTTATTTGGTGTGCAATAATTGTTTATTTAATTGTTAGTATTGTAAGATTTATTTGAGATTTACCTTGGGTTTTGTATGTTACTTGACTCCAAAAGGTCAGTAATTCCTTCATGTGGCAATGTATACGCTTTTACAATGAAGCTCCAGAAAATATGCGTTATTTTCTATTAAAAAGTTCAATATATTTAGTAAACAAAAATTGTTTTTGTAAGGGTTGTTATACTGCTAAAGATAACATGATTGATATGAGAGTGAGAGAGTGGAAGGGGGATAGCGATCACCTCATTCCTTTGGGAATTAGGTACTCGCTACCGTGCTGTCAAAATGTTTTAATTTATTTATTTAACTTCATATGCACATTAGATGTATATAGGCGGACTTAATGTCTGAGGCATTATCTACCAGTCTACCTTAGAGTAGTGCAGAGATAAAAGAGGTAGGTGTAATAATAATATATAAGCCTATAAATATATACATATATACACATAAATTTAAATATATATATATATATATATATATATATATATATATATATATATATATATATATATATATATATATATATATATATATGTGTATATACTAAATATAATATTAAACACGGCTAACTACGAACGCTACGTTGATATTGACGAGCAGTTCTCGCACTTTAGACTTGAACGAAATCCTGTTTTCGGCACTCCTGATTTCGTAAGGAAGAGCGTTCCAAAGAAGAACAGATTGAACAAAGAACGATGATTGTACAAAGTTAGTAATAAAAGGGGGGCACTGAAGCAAAAGGTTATTACTAGAACGGAGAACTCTATCATGGTTGGAGCTAAGATATTGAAAATGAGGAGTTAAATAAGATGGAGGATTAGGAGACATCAAGATAGAGTAAAGAGTAGTGAGTGCTCGTAGACTACGGCGCTGACGAATGGGTAACCAGTTAAGTTGAGAGCGATACCTAAGTAGACACATGATCATACTTGCGAAGATTAAAAATGAATGGAATGCAGTTATTAAGAAGACGGTCATATTTGTTCAAGAGTTCTGCATTTAGGTCAAAATAACACACATCACCATAGTCAAAAATGGGAAAAATTAAGGTCTGCACAATAATCGTCTTGGTCCTGGACGGGAGAAAGTTCCTCAGGCGGTAGAGAGAACGCAAAATACCTGTCACTTTCTGACAAACATTTGCCACTTGAGTTTGCCAGCTCAAGGTGTGACTCCACCTTGAGCTGGCAATCCAAGGTCTTTCACGGTATTACTCAGTTCTAAAATAAAACCGTTAAAAATAATCGGCGGTAAAGCTTTGGTATATCCAGTTTCTTTATCTGCCTGACATTGCCTGACATTTGGATGGGTTAACTTTAAGGCTAAACTTGTCAGACCAGTTCTTTATATACTCTAGGTCCCTATTAAAAGACTCAATTGCTGAAGATATACAGTCGACCTTCGCGTGTGAGTGCAACTGCAAGTCATCAGCATACAAATGGTACGCACACTAAAGATTAGGGGTAATATATACATAAACACTCACGCCTGTCACCCAGAGGGGTAGGCAGAGACTACAGACTTCCATTTAGCACGATCCTGACATACTTTTCTCGCCTCTTCCACATCCATATACCTACGCATACATGCTCGTCGGTTAAGGGTACTCTTAATTTGGCCCATTCTTAGTATATCGCCAATTTGGTCGACAAAAAGGGGTGATGATATTTATAAATATTGAAAATAACAACGGAGATAGAATACCACCTTGAGGAACACCAGCATGCAAGTCACACCAACTTGATAAGGACTCGTCAATGCGAACTGACTGCTGGCGGCCTCGAATGTAAGATGAGAACCACTCCAAAGCCTCAGGTGGCCATAGAAAGTGAAAGGATTGATAATAGGATGTCATGACTGATGGCATTAAAGGCGTTAGAGAAGTCAACCAAAACCAGTACTGTGAGTTAGTTTCCTCCATGCCTACTCTAATGTCACCAGTGACTTTTAGGAGCCCGGAAACATTGCTATGACCTGGCCTGAAACCAGACTGTAATGAGCTTAACAGGTTATTCGAGAAGATAAAATGTGATAGCTGTTTGTGTACACAAGCCTCTGGCACCTTTGATAAAAAGGGAAGAATGGATATAGGTCGGAGTGATTAGGTAAAGATGGATTAGAAATGTTTGGCAGAGGTATAACGTAAGCTTTACGCCACAGCGACGGGAAAACTCCAGAATCCAGAAAGAAGTTCTATAATATTAATAATCATTCGGTGACTGATATTGTCACAACCAATAACATTAGACTTAATGGAGAGTATAACCTTACTGATCTCATTGGTCGCTATTGGAGAGAAGCGGAAAGGACCGATATTAGGACAAGGTGAACCCACTAACTGATTAACAGTTTGACACTTGGTTTGGTGATCCAGAGGTGTATCAATTATTTGGTGATCCAGAGGTGATCCAATACCCATGGTTCCAAGGAACTTACAGATATCTGCGAGGGAAGAGGATATGATGTTGTTAAGAATATATCGGCGTTTCGCGTTGCGTGTCATCTGGTTACACCGATTTCTTGCAGTTTTAAAAATGGACCAATTTTCCTCACACCACTCTTTTCTATATTTCTGAAAGGCTCGGTCTCTACGCCTCATCACAACGCGGATCTCTGTTGTCATCCAAGGTGCCAGCAGCCGCTTTGGCTTTATTTTTTTAATAGGAGCATGCATATTGTATAGATCAATTAATATGTTATTAAATGCGCTAACTTTTTCGTCTACCGTGGGAGCGGCTGTGACTTTGTCCCAGTTAATTTTAGAAGCATCCTGACACAACTTCTCTACATCCATACGGCCAAAACAACGCAAGTACAGGATTTTAGGTGATGGCTTAGGAGGTTTCAGGATATAGGAAAGGAAAATAAGATAATGATGGGTGAAACCAGACGCATAATGTTGACCATGAAAGAGACAAGGGTGGGGTTTGAGGTGAGCATTAAATCGAGCCACGTGTCTTGCCGTCCGCATTGTGGTGAGTAGCTTGTAGAGGTAGAGCATGAAGGCCAACCGACTCGATTATTTGAAGGAACTTATAGGAAGGGGATGAGTGCGAAGCCAGGAGATTTGTGTTAAAATCACCCATGATGATGTGATGTGAGTATTCTGACCCTAAAGATTCCAGAGTCGTTTCGAGACTGGAGAAGTAATCAACAGAGGGCGTACAATATACAACACCAAGAACGGTTTTAGCTCCCTTCACACGTACTTGAAGAAAAAGAAATTCAGCAGATGCGGAGTAAAAGGGCGAGGAGAAAGCTAGAAGTTTATAAGATAAGTTACTGCGGAGGTATATAGCAACACCACCCCCTCTCTTATCAATCCGATCGTTACGTATCAAAGTGAAACCAGAGAGGGGGTAAGAAGGTGGTGGGTTGAAAGAAGATGAGGCTTCAACCAGCTCTCCGAAATCAGGATGGCATGAACATTCACGTTAGTAAAGGCTTCAATGAGATCACTGTAGTGGCTGGGTACACTTTGTGCATTGATATGACACATATTTAGCGAAGAGCCAGACTGGTCAAATGTATGACGTAGAAAATCACCCAGCGTATCAGTTATGGAACAAAAACTATCGTCAATAGATGTAGCCTTTTCGTTGGTAAAAAAAAAAAGAATCATCATCAGCGTTCATAAAAATAAATATAGATTTTTATATATATATAGTATAAGATATGAATATATATAAAACTAATTGAATTATTATTAAAACGTACCTAACTTCGGTTGTAAGCTAAGGCGTACTGTCATCTCTGCATCACCCGCCAGCTAACATACGCAACTTAAATTACTAATTTATCAAATAATAAGCAAAATGAATCAAAAGATAATGTAAAACATGAAGAGTTCTACATTATCTTTTTGATACGTTAAACACATAAGTATCGAACAGAGTATTACAACAGAATGAGATGAAAAAAAAAACACAGACAAATTATTTCATAGAGTTAATCGGCACACAACGTGTATAGACTCTAAACTATAACACTCCGTGACAGGTTACCGAAATTCGAAATATTACCCTTAAGTTGTGATATGTCAAATTGGCATTACACTAGAATAGTAATGACAATTGACAATTATTCATACAACATACAAAAGCATGTTTACATTGTAGTTCGAGAGAATAAATAGCGAATATTATCTTAGTAATTATAAATACGATATCCATGTTACAAGAACAAGGAAGGAGGATATAATTAGTTTAGAAAGAAAAAAAATCACAGAAACCATTTTGGAGTTACGTACCTATACTAGAAATAAAGCAAAATAAAATTGTATACATTTAACCTAAAAAAATTAAAAAAAATTGAGAAATTTTGTATTAAGGTAATGAAAAGTTAAAATACGAAACTACAAACTTCAATTGTCGTCACTTACGAAGTTTTGAAAGAGAGTTCGTTGATCCCACAACTGCGGTCTTGCCCTCAACCAAGGATTCAGCTGCAGATTTGGGGTATTTCTGCTTTAAGGAGTTCAGCTCATCTAGGGAAGTGATTTTATGCCGGGATCCATCATCAGCTTTCACCACGATTAAACCGTCCTGAGTCCAAATCTCGCATACCAAAATGCTGCCGGGCTTTAGCATGAACAGCTTGACGGGTCTTTGTCAAGAATTCTTTAACTGCAATCGATGAACCTTTAAGCTTGGACTTTGACCTCCACACCGATGTTCTAGAGTCAATGTAAACAAACCGTACCAAGATTGGTCGTTGATGGTTTTTACTGGCTGCTCCAATCCTGTGACAAACTCTGATGTTAGAGGCTGTAATGTCTGTTAACTGTATCTTGCGAAAAATGCTCAACACAGTGGGTTTACAATCTTCCTCCTCTTCTTCAGTAACACCGAGGAAAATGAGAGCCTTACGACGATGCCTGGTTTCGATGACATCTACCATACGAGAGCACTCAATAATCTGCTTGCGAAGCATCCCAAGCATTGAGTACACGAGCTCAACAGTGCAGCAACAGTGTCTTTAGCAGGTCCCGCAGTATGCAGCTGTGCTTCCAACTCAGCCATCCTTTTGGAAAAGCATTCCTCTTGAGTATTTTGAGCAGTTCTTATTTCTTCTAGTTGAGACATTCTGTTGTAAAAATTATTCAAAGTGTGATGTACTGGCAGGTAGTGAATCTTAAATCAGTTTACATGCATAAACATGAAAGTACTAAATAATGATGTATTTTTGCACCAAATAAATACACGAATAATGTACTGTTATGTACTTTAAAATATATTTTTGAAAATGTAAGAACGTGTACTTTTTTCTTCACCTACCGCCAAAAAAAATCATCAAAGTTTTTGTACATCATGGTATAAGGTATTATAGTAAAAATTAATTATTTAAAAAAAAAAGAAGTCCTGCTGAGTTTTTTTCTAGTTCTTTCCAGGTCAGAGGTTTTGTTTCCAAACCAGTGGTAAAACTTAAATAACTTTCCATCTATATTGAATGAAAATTATTCTATTCTATTCTATGTGACCCGTTATCTAGTTTTATATTATTGATCATAAAGTTCGTCAATGCTGATATCACGAAGGTTATTTCCGTGTTCGACAGATGCACAAGGAGTTACACCGGTTCGTGAAGGAGTCGGAGCGCGGCAGCGCCGCACGGTTCAACAGCCGCTCCAAGTTCTTGCGTTCGGAAAGTATCAACGAGGACGGTGTACTCGATTGCAGGATGTTTGAAACTGCTGCTCTAGACGCTTCTGTGAGTTTCACCGCAATGGCAATAAGTATAAATCGTAATTAATAAAATTATTGATTTATTCCTGTGGCGGCGCTGTCGTCGCACAACAACCGAAATGTATCGAAACTTAAATCTCGCTATCAAAATTCCAAAGTACTGCGCTTTATATAGAACAGCTCTGTACTAACACACGGGGTGTTTGCTGGTCCTAGGGCACAAATATTCCAAGCGCCTAACAATTTTTTATTACTAATATATTTTCACGAAAGAGGGTATTTTACACAATGTAAAATAAAATCAAAAATATATATTTATGATAGATTTTGTAAAAAGTAAACGAGAAATATTGATTTCTGTTTACAAAATTGCATTATAAATTTTATATTTCAATTTTAAGAATATTTTTTCGTCTGTATCTCAAATCTGCAAAAAGCTGTCCGCCATATTAGCCCATGTCGTGACGTCACTGATACTTGCCTAAGAGTATTAGTGTTCTGTTTTACTGGCTAATAAAACTAGCTAACGTGCTGTGTTATTCCGCAAAATTTTCAAGGTATTGTTACAAGCTTAGGGCTCCTGACAATAAAAACTGCCGATTGAATTACCAAAATTGACACTTTAATTACCGAACACCAATTCAAACTTAAAACAGACTAATAATTAATCACTCTTAATACTTTAGTTCACTTTATTTCGCTCCGAAGTCTTCATTTGTATCGTCAATGCGTGCCCCGGTCGCGGCCCTAAACGCATTTATATAGGGCCTCTTCCACTGAAACATCTAGAATGTTCGAGTAGAATGTCGAAAGTTCTAGCAAGGAATTATCTACGAAGCTCTCCTAGTTTTGCTACTCAATAGCGCTAATAGCTATGCTGCTATAGCTAATAATTATTGAGTTTTATTCTGAATTTTATTGAAAAGGCATCATGGAAGACGAATTCGTTAAATCAGAAAGTACTAATGTACCAAGGATAAATAAATTGATGGCGGCAAAATTTATTGCATGCTATCCCAATTTTTGTTTTGCTGAGTTGAAGAATGTTAAAACATCAATATAAGTACCTATTACCAATTTTTGTTTATACAAAATACAATACCAGGTCAGAGTGTATTTTGATAAAACATAGTTTAGTAGCTATCATAGTTTAGTTTATCTATAATAACAATCATTAGCAAGTTACAATATCTAAGTTAACGTAATTTATTACAAAATTTGACTTGCGATACCCTTCACCTCATGATGTTTTGTTTTGTATTAAACGATAGTTAAATATAAGTCATACTTACATCGAAATGATCTTCACAGAAAAATGTATTCGGGTATCTTCTTGCCAGTTTTAACCAAGTATTTCTTATATTTAAGTACTTGGGCACTTGAATCCATAACTTTCGCGGCGTTCTTTTGCTCGTATTTTTGCATCCAGGCGCAACACAACAATGATTTAGATGATAACTCATTATTAAACATTGAAAAGTATCTTATTCCTTTGCAAAATCGAGGACAAAACACGTAAATTTAAAAGGATAGATTAAAAGTAATTTTATGGCACGATTCGGTTTAAAAAAAAAACATAAAAATTATAGCGGTTCATTATCACTCTAGGATTCATTTAAAATAATTTTTGAAAATCGGTGTAATACCATATTTAAACTCATGTACACCAAGACTACAAATGAATCAATTTCATCAGTTTTTTTTTGTTGATAACATTCTTTAACGGCTATTAGTTCCGCTGTAAGCTACTTCAAGGTTATCTATTGATTACCGGATGGAATTATTATTAGGGATTATGATTAGTGTGTTGTTACAGAAACACAATGAGCTGGAGCAATTGTTGGCGGAGGAGCGGGAGCGTTACGAGCAGGACGCGGGGGATGCGGAGGAGGTGGGGGAGGGTGGGCAGGCAGAGGAGTGCGTGTGTGAGGAGCAGCGCTTTGCAGGGCTGGCGGCGCGCGGCGTGGTGCAGTTCGCGCGCTGCTGGATGCGTTTTGTCATGGAACGCTGCGAGCGTGGCCGCGGCCGCCGGCCACGGTACCGCCGCTCTATCTCATCTCTCTACGCTCCCATATCACCTCTCATCTCTATCTGTTCACATCTCAACTCTCACCTCTCCCCGGTCTCATTTCACCCATCACATCTCCCCGCTCCCATCTTACATTTCACTTCTCACCTCTTCCCGCATCCATCTCACTTCTCACCTTTACCCTCTCCCATCTTATCTCTCGAATCTCACTTCTTTCCGTTCCTATCACACCTCTTCCCGCTCTCGTCTACTATCTCACTACCTCTTACCACTTACAACTCACCGCCATCCCAAAGCAATCTGCATGACCTATAATTATTATTCTGAGTCTTTTGGTGTGTAATTTATGTATTCTTCCTTCAGGCTAAAAAAAAAATCCCACTGTGTGAGTGGGATTTTTCAAATATCTAATGGAATGATATGACCACTTAGCCACGTGTCGTGAGTACTAGAATCTATCCATCATTGTTACCAGCCTCTTTAAATTCACTGCTGAATGTATATACGCCTTTCCAAGAACGCGCCAACCGTCTTGAACTCTTAAAAACTTGATAAAGTTAAGATAACCTTACTAAGCAATCGAATTAGTTAATGTAGGGTCGATACCTCCAGCTGCGCTATGGTTGCAACGGGAAAAATCGTCTCGACCGTAAAAGGACAAAGAGAGTATCACCGTTAAATACCAGCATGACATTGTTTCAAATGGTGAGTGTAGAGAACTGGATACGATACCCTTTTTACTGGAAACGAGGCATTCCACGTTAGTTCTCAGGAGTGACGACGTATGTAAATGTCTGGGCCACAGCATCCACTTACAATCAAGTGCACAGTGCTCGTTTGTCATTCTTATTCTATGAAAAAAATCTCGTCACCCCTACGACTAGGACGGATTGCCTCGTTTCCAGTAAAAAGGGTATCCAGTTCTCTACACACAACCTACGAAACACAGCAGAAATGAGCTGTTATTATACAGTGATAATCTGAGAGCGTGATACTTTTCCGGTCGAGCCGACCCGTTCGTGGCTTTACGACTTATATATTAATGATTCTTCTTTTTTTTTTCTTAATCGAGTCGTAAAGACATGGATCTGTCTCGCGTGGTAGAGAATATTTGTCTTTATCGTCACGCTTGGTAAGCCGACTGACGTAACAGGTATTTGTTTATTTGCAGATGGGCGAGTCAAGGTCTAGAGTTTCTCATGCTCGCCTGTGATCCGTACAATACGAAACATTTAAGCGACGAGGAGTTTGAGGTACGTTCTTTTATATAAAGTTGAATAACGATAGTAGTTAAAATATATAACAGTGACAGCTTGGTTGAAAATAACATTGTTCGAATTCATGAGTGATGATTATGTTGGCGTAATAAAATTCCATAATCTTCTTTTTTATTCTATTAGCATGTAATGCTAAAGAAATTTTAATGGATGTATAATTAAATTCCTCTGTTGAAGAGATAAAGACAAAGAACTTTTTATGTAATGTTTTATTATGTGATGAATGTTGAGCCGTTTAACTCGACCGTAGAGGGAATTTGTATTTAAGTATTGTTTGAAATACAAATTGTTCATAGGCCATGAGTTAGTTGTCGTCGTTGGGTATTGCGTCACGGTAAAAAGCAGCTGCGCAGCGCGTTATTTCTCTGACAATATGAATTCGAGCGATAAAAGATAGACAAATAAGTTTTTTACAGTTGTACTTTACATACCCAATACAATGTGTGTGTGCAAAATACGATGTAGAAAAAAGAAAGACATTCGTAGTACTATACACAGCATATAATCAAAAAAATAGTTAAAAGTAGGGTTTAAGACTACAAGGGATGTGTGTCGACCCGGTGAAAAGCTTATGACACAGTGTAATGCTGTAGGGTAACTACCTATAGTACTATAATTTTATCATAACCACAGATACACGTACGATCCTATAACAACCGACGAGGGAAAAAAGGGTTTCGAGTGGCAGGTAGGCTTAGTGTTGCGCGACCCCCTACTAGATGGAGTGACGACTTGGTAAGACGGATGTGTTTGAAATGCTACCGAAAACGAAGACACGATAGTACTAAGGATACTTTTGATGATCGGACAAAAATAAAATCAATCCCGATGAAAAAAAAATCATTTTTTACAACGTTTAATTAGCTTTATTCACGCTCTATCATGTTAGTACAGTTTAATAAAACAATGGTTTCATAAAAAAGTAATTAAAATACCTAAACATGAAACCAGCAGTGAAACATAAATACATGAAATCAGCTGATAAAGAGTCAAAAAAGCTAAACTCCTTTTTATCGAGCTCAGTACGAAACAATGCATCTGGTATTATACTGTATTTACGCTCACTCTACCCTTCTCTTCTTTTGTTGCGACATAACCAAACCGAAATACTTACTAAAATTTGCAGCCGAAATAAGAATTAGAGGCGACAATCACAATAAAACTTGGAATTGATTTTAATACTTTTTTTAAATTCAAAGTATTGGACGGATTAAAAAAACAGTCAATTATAATAAAGTAAAATAATAATTTTTTAATTTTTTTAATTGTGATAGATTTGTTAACTATCGATCATAATTGCAATTGATTTTAACTATTAAATTATTCAGTACCATTTCATTTCTATTTTCTGGTATAAAATCAAAGATAACGATGAAATTCTGTTTATAATCGTGTAAGTGAGTACCCAATTAGGTACGTTATTAGTTTTAATATAATTTTGTAGTAAGGAAATTGCTGGTTGCATCAGGGTACAATTGATTGTCTAATTGTATTAAAAATGACAACTGTAACTTATAAATTCCGTATGAAGAAGACTAGTCATAGGTATAACTAAACTTAAAGTTAAAGTTGGGAATGTCGTAACAGTTTAATGATCGGCAGAATGGTCAAAGTGCTAACCGCAAAGGCACACCAATGTAGCGGTTGGCATTGTTTTTTCTATACTGTATAAGGATGAAAAACGTGCACACAGTGCACCTGATGATAATGGCTCAGGCTCAGGCTTATCTAAGCTGTTTCATACCTAATGTTTTCAAATAACTTAGTACTCATGGTCGGTTAACGTATGTGCAGGCTTATCTAAGCTGTTTCATACCTAATGTTTTCAAATAACTTAGTACTCATGTTCGGTTAACGTATGTGCAGGCTTATCTAAGCTGTTTCATACCTAATGTTTTCAAATAACTTAGTACTCATGGTCGGTTAACGTATGTGCAGGCTTATCTAAGCTGTTTCATACCTAATGTTTTCAAATAACTTAGTACTCGTGGTCGGTTAACGTATGTGCAGACTTATCTAAGCTGTTTCATACCTAATGTTTTCAAATAACTTAGTACTCATGGTCGGTTAACGTATGTGCAGGCTTATCTAAGCTGTTTCATACCTAATGTTTTCAAATAACTTAGTACTCATGGTCGGTTAACGTATGTGCAGGCTTATCTAAGCTGTTTCATACCTAATGTTTTCAAATAACTTAGTACTCGTGGTCGGTTAACGTATGTGCAGGCTTATCTAAGCTGTTTCATACCTAATGTTTTCAAATAACTTAGTACTCATGGTCGGTTAACGTATGTGCAGGCTTATCTAAGCTGTTTCTTACCTAATGTTTTCAAATAACTTAGTACTCATGGTCGGTTAACGTATGTGCAGGCTTATCTAAGCTGTTTCATACCTAATGTTTTCAAATAACTTAGTACTCGTGGTCGGTTAACGTATGTGCAGGCTTATCTAAGCTGTTTCATACCTAATGTTTTCAAATAACTTAGTACTCATGGTCGGTTAACGTATGTGCAGGCTTATCTAAGCTGTTTCATACCTAATGTTTTCAAATAACTTAGTACTCATGGTCGGTTAACGTATGTGCAGGCTTATCTAAGCTGTTTCATACCTAATGTTTTCAAATAACTTAGTACTCATGGTCGGTTAACGTATGTGCAGGCTTATCTAAGCTGTTTCATACCTAATGTTTTCAAATAACTTAGTACTCATGGTCGGTTAACGTATGTGCAGGCTTATCTAAGCTGTTTCATACCTAATGTTTTCAAATAACTTAGTACTCATGGTCGGTTAACGTATGTGCAGGCTTATCTAAGCTGTTTCATACCTAATGTTTTCAAATAACTTAGTACTCGTGGTCGGTTAACGTATGTGCAGGCTTATCTAAGCTGTTTCATACCTAATGTTTTCAAATAACTTAGTACTCATGGTCGGTTAACGTATGTGCAGGCTTATCTAAGCTGTTTCATACCTAATGTTTTCAAATAACTTAGTACTCGTGGTCGGTTAACGTATGTGCGGGCTTATCTAAGCTGTTTCATACCTAATGTTTTCAAATAACTTAGTACTCATGGTCGGTTAACGTATGTGCGGGCTTATCTAAGCTGTTTCATACCTAATGTTTTCAAATAACTTAGTACTCATGGTCGGTTAACGTATGTGCAGGCTTATCTAAGCTGTTTCATACCTAATGTTTTCAAATAACTTAGTACTCATGGTCGGTTAACGTATGTGCAGGCTTATCTAAGCTGTTTCATACCTAATGTTTTCAAATAACTTAGTACTCGTGGTCGGTTAACGTATGTGCAGGCTTATCTAAGCTGTTTCATACCTAATGTTTTCAAATAACTTAGTACTCATGGTCGGTTAACGTATGTGCAGGCTTATCTAAGCTGTTTCATACCTAATGTTTTCAAATAACTTAGTACTCATGGTCGGTTAACGTATGTGCAGGCTTATCTAAGCTGTTTCATACCTAATGTTTTCAAATAACTTAGTACTCATGGTCGGTTAACGTATGTGCAGGCTTATCTAAGCTGTTTCATACCTAATGTTTTCAAATAACTTAGTACTCATGGTCGGTTAACGTATGTGCAGGCTTATCTAAGCTGTTTCATACCTAATGTTTTCAAATAACTTAGTACTCGTGGTCGGTTAACGTATGTGCAGGCTTATCTAAGCTGTTTCATACCTAATGTTTTCAAATAACTTAGTACTCATGGTCGGTTAACGTATGTGCAGGCTTATCTAAGCTGTTTCATACCTAATGTTTTCAAATAACTTAGTACTCATGGTCGGTTAACGTATGTGCAGGCTTATCTAAGCTGTTTCATACCTAATGTTTTCAAATAACTTAGTACTCATGGTCGGTTAACGTATGTGCAGGCTTATCTAAGCTGTTTCATACCTAATGTTTTCAAATAACTTAGTACTCATGGTCGGTTAACGTATGTGCAGGCTTATCTAAGCTGTTTCATACCTAATGTTTTCAAATAACTTAGTAATCATGGTCGGTTAACGTATGTGCAGGCTTATCTAAGCTGTTTCATACCTAATGTTTTCAAATAACTTAGTACTCATGGTCGGTTAACGTATGTGCGGGCTTATCTAAGCTGTTTCATACCTAATGTTTTCAAATAACTTAGTACTCATGGTCGGTTAACGTATGTGCAGGCTTATCTAAGCTGTTTCATACCTAATGTTTTCAAATAACTTAGTACTCGTGGTCGGTTAACGTATGTGCAGGCTTATCTAAGCTGTTTCATACCTAATGTTTTCAAATAACTTAGTACTCATGGTCGGTTAACGTATGTGCAGGCTTATCTAAGCTGTTTCATACCTAATGTTTTCAAATAACTTAGTACTCATGGTCGGTTAACGTATGTGCAGGCTTATCTAAGCTGTTTCATACCTAATGTTTTCAAATAACTTAGTACTCATGGTCGGTTAACGTATGTGCAGGCTTATCTAAGCTGTTTCATACCTAATGTTTTCAAATAACTTAGTACTCATGGTCGGTTAACGTATGTGCGGGCTTATCTAAGCTGTTTCATACCTAATGTTTTCAAATAACTTAGTACTCATGGTCGGTTAACGTATGTGCGGGCTTATCTAAGCTGTTTCATACCTAATGTTTTCAAATAACTTAGTACTCATGGTCGGTTAACGTATGTGCAGGCTTATCTAAGCTGTTTCATACCTAATGTTTTCAAATAACTTAGTACTCGTGGTCGGTTAACGTATGTGCAGGCTTATCTAAGCTGTTTCATACCTAATGTTTTCAAATAACTTAGTACTCATGGTCGGTTAACGTATGTGCAGGCTTATCTAAGCTGTTTCATACCTAATGTTTTCAAATAACTTAGTACTCATGGTCGGTTAACGTATGTGCAGGCTTATCTAAGCTGTTTCATACCTAATGTTTTCAAATAACTTAGTACTCATGGTCGGTTAACGTATGTGCGGGCTTATCTAAGCTGTTTCATACCTAATGTTTTCAAATAACTTAGTACTCATGGTCGGTTAACGTATGTGCAGGCTTATCTAAGCTGTTTCATACCTAATGTTTTCAAATAACTTAGTACTCATGGTCGGTTAACGTATGTGCAGGCTTATCTAAGCTGTTTCATACCTAATGTTTTCAAATAACTTAGTACTCATGGTCGGTTAACGTATGTGCGGGCTTATCTAAGCTGTTTCATACCTAATGTTTTCAAATAACTTAGTACTCATGGTCGGTTAACGTATGTGCGGGCTTATCTAAGCTGTTTCATACCTAATGTTTTCAAATAACTTAGTACTCATGGTCGGTTAACGTATGTGCAGGCTTATCTAAGCTGTTTCATACCTAATGTTTTCAAATAACTTGGTACTCATGGTCGGTTAACGTATGTGCAGGCTTATCTAAGCTGTTTCATACCTAATGTTTTCAAATAACTTAGTACTCATGGTCGGTTAACGTATGTGCGGGCTTATCTAAGCTGTTTCATACCTAATGTTTTCAAATAACTTAGTACTCATGGTCGGTTAACGTATGTGCAGGCTTATCTAAGCTGTTTCATACCTAATGTTTTCAAATAACTTAGTACTCATGGTCGGTTAACGTATGTGCAGGCTTATCTAAGCTGTTTCATACCTAATGTTTTCAAATAACTTAGTACTCATGGTCGGTTAACGTATGTGCGGGCTTATCTAAGCTGTTTCATACCTAATGTTTTCAAATAACTTAGTACTCATGGTCGGTTAACGTATGTGCGGGCTTATCTAAGCTGTTTCATACCTAATGTTTTCAAATAACTTAGTACTCATGGTCGGTTAACGTATGTGCGGGCTTATCTAAGCTGTTTCATACCTAATGTTTTCAAATAACTTAGTACTCATGGTCGGTTAACGTATGTGCAGGCTTATCTAAGCTGTTTCATA
Organism: Parnassius smintheus behrii; assembly: GCA_036936625.1. Classification (NCBI taxonomy): domain Eukaryota; kingdom Metazoa; phylum Arthropoda; class Insecta; order Lepidoptera; family Papilionidae; genus Parnassius; species Parnassius smintheus. The sequence continues at coordinate 1,324,477 of JAUPFT010000014.1, forward strand.
CCTAATGTTTTCAAATAACTTAGTACTCATGGTCGGTTAACGTATGTGCAGGCTTATCTAAGCTGTTTCATACCTAATGTTTTCAAATAACTTAGTACTCATGGTCGGTTAACGTATGTGCGGGCTTATCTAAGCTGTTTCATACCTAATGTTTTCAAATAACTTAGTACTCATGGTCGGTTAACGTATGTGCAGGCTTATCTAAGCTGTTTCATACCTAATGTTTTCAAATAACTTAGTACTCATGGTCGGTTAACGTATGTGCAGGCTTATCTAAGCTGTTTCATACCTAATGTTTTCAAATAACTTAGTACTCATGGTCGGTTAACGTATGTGCAGGCTTATCTAAGCTGTTTCATACCTAATGTTTTCAAATAACTTAGTACTCATGGTCGGTTAACGTATGTGCGGGCTTATCTAAGCTGTTTCATACCTAATGTTTTCAAATAACTTAGTACTCATGGTCGGTTAACGTATGTGCAGGCTTATCTAAGCTGTTTCATACCTAATGTTTTCAAATAACTTAGTACTCATGGTCGGTTAACGTATGTGCAGGCTTATCTAAGCTGTTTCATACCTAATGTTTTCAAATAACTTAGTACTCATGTTCGGTTAACGTATGTGCAGGCTTATCTAAGCTGTTTCATACCTAATGTTTTCAAATAACTTAGTACTCATGTTCGGTTAACGTATGTGCAGGCTTATCTAAGCTGTTTCATACCTAATGTTTTCAAATAACTTAGTACTCATGGTCGGTTAACGTATGTGCGGGCTTATCTAAGCTGTTTCATACCTAATGTTTTCAAATAACTTAGTACTCATGGTCGGTTAACGTATGTGCAGGCTTATCTAAGCTGTTTCATACCTAATGTTTTCAAATAACTTAGTACTCATGGTCGGTTAACGTATGTGCGGGCTTATCTAAGCTGTTTCATACCTACTGTTTTCAAATAACTTAGTACTCATGGTCGGTTAACGTATGTGCGGGCTTATCTAAGCTGTTTCATACCTAATGTTTTCAAATAACTTAGTACTCATGGTCGGTTAACGTATGTGCGGGCTTATCTAAGCTGTTTCATACCTACTGTTTTCAAATAACTTAGTACTCATGGTCGGTTAACGTATGTGCGGGCTTATCTAAGCTGTTTCATACCTAATGTTTTCAAATAACTTAGTACTCATGGTCGGTTAACGTATGTGCAGGCTTATCTAAGCTGTTTCATACCTAATGTTTTCAAATAACTTAGTACTCATGGTCGGTTAACGTATGTGCAGGCTTATCTAAGCTGTTTCATACCTAATGTTTTCAAATAACTTAGTACTCATGTTCGGTTAACGTATGTGCAGGCTTATCTAAGCTGTTTCATACCTAATGTTTTCAAATAACTTAGTACTCATGGTCGGTTAACGTATGTGCGGGCTTATCTAAGCTGTTTCATACCTAATGTTTTCAAATAACTTAGTACTCATGGTCGGTTAACGTATGTGCAGGCTTATCTAAGCTGTTTCATACCTAATGTTTTCAAATAACTTAGTACTCATGGTCGGTTAACGTATGTGCGGGCTTATCTAAGCTGTTTCATACCTACTGTTTTCAAATAACTTAGTACTCATGGTCGGTTAACGTATGTGCGGGCTTATCTAAGCTGTTTCATACCTAATGTTTTCAAATAACTTAGTACTCATGGTCGGTTAACGTATGTGCGGGCTTATCTAAGCTGTTTCATACCTACTGTTTTCAAATAACTTAGTACTCATGGTCGGTTAACGTATGTGCGGGCTTATCTAAGCTGTTTCATACCTAATGTTTTCAAATAACTTAGTACTCATGGTCGGTTAACGTATGTGCAGGCTTATCTAAGCTGTTTCATACCTAATGTTTTCAAATAACTTAGTACTCATGGTCGGTTAACGTATGTGCAGGCTTATCTAAGCTGTTTCATACCTAATGTTTTCAAATAAGTACTCATGGTCGGTTAACGTATGTGCAGGCTTATCTAAGCTGTTTCATAATAATGTTTTCAAATAACTTAGTACTGATATGATCTGAATAAGTAAACAACTGAATACATTAGAATAAATAACATACCTACACGACGGATAATTTAAGTAAATTTTACATTAGCGAGGAATCGAACTAACTATTTGGTTTGTTTAACCTGTGAATTTGAATTAAAGTGGCTAGGTGGAGACTAGCACAGTGGTGAAATAGTAGGTTAAGTAGATAAGTTAGGTATTTAGATAAGTGTTGTAAATTATTAGGTATTAGTACGATATACGATAGTAGATAATTCAGTTTATCTACTCATGTTGCTGCGGGCCTAGTGGATTCGGCGTCGTGCGTGCAATGACCATTGTCAGCTAGATTTTAGGTATTTAAATTTCACTGCTGGTTTTATGTTTAGGTATTTTCATGATTTTTTCATGTAATTATCGTTTCATTTAGCTGTACTCACACGATAGAGCGTGAATAAAGCTAATTAAACGTTGTAAAAGTATGCTTTTTTAAATCGGGTTCGATTATCTTTTTGTCCCACCATCAAAGGTAGCCTTAGTGTACTATCGTCTGTATTCGCTTTCGGCAGCGTTTCAAAAATAGCCGGTATATTTCAGTGCCTTCGTACTACAGTATAAACATAGGTTTACATCCATAGAGATACATCCCAACATCACCATCCACACACGCACGCACGCAAGCGTAATACGGGCGCTGTGTATCAGTTGTCTGGTGTACGCAGGAGCTGAAGCAGCTGATGGACGCGTGTATTTCGCACGTGATCGGCTCGCGGCCCGCACCGCTCGGCCCGCCGCACGCCCCGTCGAGCGCCACGCTTCACACCGAGCCGTCGCGCCGCGTTCGCCGAGCACTGCACGTGAGTAGTACTTGTCCCTCACGCCACACTTTACGCACAATGCGCTTTGTTCCCATCTTTTACCGTCATCTTTTCATTTATTAGTATTATTTATTATTTACTTTTTTATTACTATCATTTATTGCTATATATTAACTTTTCGTGCTATCTTTTATTATATATTATATTCCTAATAAGGCTCAATTTATATTGCGTCGGAACAGAATATAACGGAAGCTTCTATTTCGCCTAGTCGCATAAAACGGCGCGCGAATTCGCTGACTTGAGGCTATTGAGGAAGATCAGTTATTAAGTCTAAATCTTTTATTTTAGGAGAATGGTTAATTGGATATTATTTTCATATAGCTTTTTTGTGAGGTAGAAAAAGAAAAAAATATATGAAAAAAGGAAGAATATCAGAAAAAAGGGACGAAATATTTTGGTTCATAATTTATGGAAATAACGAAAATGTAACCCTTCATTCCACTTCCCGCGGATTCCACAGACTGCGCCGACAGTAGCTACAGGAATTCTCGAGAATGCGCGAGAATTCCCCGGAAGATGCGTGCCTTTCTTTTTTAGCTCATCTAGTTACACAATTAACATAAAACTCGTTTCATTATGTACAATTTCGTTACAAAAATTCGCTTCCATTCCGTTCCGCGCCAGTGTAAATTAAGCCTAATATCGAATTAATAATATGATTAGTGCATTTAAAGATTTTTTTGATAACATTTTTGTAATATACATTTTTAACATCACTTTACGGCGTAGAATTGCCTTTATTATTGTCTGGCTTCTGAACAAGCAGTTAAAGTCGTTCTTCTAAAAGTAGGGTAAAAATCGCACATACTCACAATAACTAAATAATATCTAGAGCCCTCTGTCGAATTCGAACGGTGCCCAAAGCCCGTTGTACAAGGAGGGTGCAGCGCCAGTCATTCCACCCACCGAATGTAACGCGCCCAGCTCCCAGCCGGAAGAAGTTCCAGGTATTTCAGCTCATATAACTTTCGTGGTAAAGCCATGCTGCAGCTATATTGTGGTCACAGCACGAATGGGTCGGCTCGACTGGGGTAGAACCACGCTCTCACAGAATACCAACGTAAAATAGCAGCTTAATGCTACTGTATTTCGTATGGTGAGTGTAGAGGAGTGAGGAGTCTCCGCAGGCATTCCATCTCATTCCTCAGGGGTGACAACGCATTTGCGTTTTGATTCTTAATTGAAGATTTAAAAAAAAGAATAAACGTAGATGTCTATGGGCCACAGCATCCACTTACCATCAGTTGAACTGTGTGCTCGTTTGTCACCCTCATTCTATATATAAAAAATATATAAACACAAAATAAGAGAATTCACTCTCCAACACACCCGTGGGTATCGACAGAGGCAAATGAAACAGAAGAAGCGTACGCTTGTGCATAGTGTAGTGTCCAAAACAAAAAAGTGGTATCCCTTTATCTGTTTGTTATCGTGGCTACCTTAAATTACGGTTTTCAATGGGTAAAATTATTGCTTCTTGCTCATACAACCCTGAATATTAAGAAAACCGGCAGAAAATCGGCACTGGAAATCTTTGTATTAATTAGGTCATAACGGATCCAGTGCTGAGGGCTGGAATAGTGAGACCAGCGATTACAGCAGACGAGTGGCGGAAGCTGTGCGGAGGCTGGATGAAGCTCGTGATGAGACGTTGCGGAGCAAGCGAGCTGTTGGTCGCGTTCTTCAATCCGCCGTGGCCAGCTACGAGCCCAAGCTGCGGCAAGTCACCTTTAAGTGGCAGCGCGGGCTGAAGATTGGAGCAGGGACATTTGGGAAGGTCGGTGTCACATAAATATTACACTCCATGTTAATACTAGTTGTTGTAAGTAACTATATGTTGTTACCACCGACGTTCCGTGAAATCTGCAGTCTGTGGGGTCTTTTTATTTTGCGTGTGTTTGTCGAAAATATTTCTTGTTATTTTTAAATTTTAAAGTCCTGCATTTTTGTAGTAGTAAGTATATTATTATCTTAGTATTATTCATCGTCTATTGCACTCGGCTTGATAATAATAATTTTATGTGGTTGTTGTCAAATTCATGAAATTGTAGTACTGTAATAATATTAAATGCTATGCTGGCTCGGTCCCAGCAATGGCGGTCTGTGTTGTTAATATTTAGTTCTTAAGTTGCTTTGATAAATATTTTTGAGGGAATAGTTTAGGCTTTATAGTCGATCCTCCTCTTAGATCGTCTAAGGTTCCCGAACTGCCGGATGTAAATTTCAAAATATCTGGCTCGAAAGACCAAATGTGGAGTCCAACGATTATTGAGAAGTAACTATCTATTACAACTTATTTGTATGTGTGAGTTATTCAATATAAAGCATATATTCGTGTGTATTAACATACTAAATTAAATTCTGTATTGTATTATGAAGTATTAAAATCTTTGTGTCTGGCCACTCCACTCATCATCATCATCATTACAGCCTTTCACAAGTCCACTGCTGAACATAGGCCTCCCCCAAGTAATGTCACAAAGCACGGTCCTGAGCCACCTGCATCCATCGACTTCCTGCATATCTTACCAGGTCGTCACTCCATCTAGTGGGGGGGGGGGGGGTCGCCCTACACTACGCCTACCGGTACGAGGCTGCCACTCGAGAATCTTTCTACCCCATCGGTTATCGGTTCTTCGAGCTACATGGCCGGCCCATTGCCACTTCAGCTTACTAATCCGTTGGGCTATGTCGGTCACTCTGGTTTTACTGCGGATATCCTCATTTCTGAGTCTATCACGCAGAGAACTACCGGCATAGGTGTGACATGGACATTAAACAAGATCTTTGTTTTGTCCATGTTCATCTTAAGACCTATCCGTTGGGAGGCACTATTGAGGTCATTTAGCATAGTGCTTAGGTCCTCCAGCGATTCTGCCATAAGTATCGTCAGTAAATCGTAGGTGAGTGATGTACTCGCCATTGATGTTAATACCGTATCCTTTCCAGTCCAGTTGTTTGAAAACGTCTTCCATTGCAGCGGTGAAGAGTTACGGGGATATAACGCCACACTGTCTTACACCTCTCTGCAGTTGGATAGGTTTCGAACTCTGGTTCTGTACTCGAATAGCCATCGTAGCCCTACTGTACAAACACTTCAGCACTTCGATATACCGACAGTCAACTTGGCACCGCTGAAGGGACTGTAGCACCGCCCAAATTTCGACGGAATCAAAGGCTTTCTCATAGTCCACATACGCCAGTCAAATTAGCAGATTGTACTCTTCGGTCTTCTGTACAATCTGCCGCAGGGTATGTATGTGGTCTATGGTACTGAAGCCTTTTCGAAACCAGCTTGTTCGGGAGGTTGGAAGTCGTCGAGTCTGCGTGCGAGACGATTCGTAATGACTCGAAAACAGCACGTAGACGCGGCTCAGAAGGGAAATCGGTCTGTAGTTCTTCAAGAGAGCGTTGCCGCCTATCTTAAAGAACAAGACCACCGCACTTCTGCTCCTCCGGAGTAGTGCCACTATGGAGGACGGAATTGAAGAGCTTCTAAAGGACTTCAAGTACCGGTGTTCCACCCGCTTTCAGAAGCTGTGCTGTAATTCTATCCTCACCTGGGGTCCTGCCGTTTTTAAGGTGCTGGAGAGCCATTCTAATCTCGCTTAGACTGACGTTCGGGATATCATCGGAATAGTGTCGGGTAAGACTTGCTCTTGGATCGTTATTCACACTTGCGTGTGGCTTCAACGATGATGTGTGCAGCTGCCCATAGAACCTCTCAATCTCACTCAAAATCTCAGGTGTCCCGGAAACGATGCTGCCACACTCAGTCTTCAGCCTTGACAGTTGGCTCTTTCTGGGAGACAGATCTCTGGCAAACACTTTGGAGCCCTGGTTCCGCTCGATCGCTTCTTTAATACGAGCAGTATTAAAGTTGCATAAGTCTCGCCGCATGCATTTGGAGATCTGTCTGTTCAGTTGCCTGTATGCTGTCAAATCTGTTGACGATTGCAGCCTCATCTCACGTCTAACAGCCATGAGATTAAGAGTGTGATCGGAGAGTTTTTGTGTTCTTCTGCGGCGGGTCTTGCAGAACTTAGCTCCGACCGCATGCACAGTTTCCACGAGCTTGTCATTCATATCGTCCACGGCATTGCAATCTTCTAGGCACTGAAAGCGGTTACGTGACTTGAGCTGAAAGGTTTCGGGATTCTGGATTAGAGCACGAGGGGTACGGAGCGTTGACTTCATTAGACGAGACCTCTCCAACTTAACGTTTAGGGTCAGTGTGCCTCTAAGCGTTCGGTGATCGCTGCCAGTTTTCACCCTTGCGATCACTGAGACATCACTGAACAGTTGGCGTCTGGTTGTCAATCTCAATCAAATCTCTGGTTGTCAAAGTCAATCTAATTTTTTGTCGAACAGTCGGGGCTCGACCAGGTCCACTTCCTGTAGGGCCGCTTCTGGAAGAAAGAGTTCATCATAAAGAGTCCCTCTTTATCCGTAAAGTCGGCCAGCTGCTAGCCCCTACGGTTCCGTTGCCCTACTCCAAATTTCCCTACCTTCAGCTCACCGTTCTTTCTTGTACCCAGTTTTGCGTTGAAGTCTCCCATTAACACCGTATAGTGAGTTTTGGAGGAATGCATGGCTCTAGATATGTCCTCATACATTTCCTCCACCTCCTTATCGGGATGTTCCGACGTTGGCGCGTAAACCTTTATGACCTTCGGCGAATAAGGTTATACAGGTTTACGCGCCAACCACTCCACTGCTCAATTGTTATTCTAAGCACACGGCACGAGAACATCTCATATCGCAGTAATGATCTATAGCTTATACCTGCATTCATGGTTTATATTCTCTTTGTAAAATCCGGAAGCCTTGGTGATGCATTATTTTATATCCACTATCCACTACCTCATATTATCCCATAGGTGTTGTAAGAGGTGACAGAGGGAAATAAATCAGGAGATAAGAGGATGAGTAACAGTGTCTTGCTAATAATTAATTAAAAAAAATTGCGTTTGTCAATGTGCTTGCAAATATCTCCCATATGTTAGCAGTGGTCTTTAATAGGCTGTAACGGTAAAATCAATGAGCTTTTGATCAAACGTTACTTTTTGAAATATGCTTGGTACAAATGATAGTAAGTGAGGTGGGCGGCGTGTGTGCACAGGTGTACACGGTGGTGAACACGGAGAGTGGGCAGCTGCTTGCCATGAAGGAGCTGAGCGTGTGCGCGGGCGACCGACGGGCTCTGCGCCGCGCCGCCAACGAGCTGCGCGTGCTGGAGGGCGTGCTGCATCCGCACCTCGTGCGGTACTACGGCTGCGAGCTGCACCGCGTGCGTTGCACACACATTGTACACTACTGCACACGTGCTGCACCCGCACCTCGTGCGGTACTACGGCTGCGAGCTGCACCGCGTGGGTTGCACACACATTGTACACTACTGCACACGTGCTGCATCCGCACCTCGTGCGGTACTACGGCTGCGAGCTGCACCGCGTGGGTTGCACACACATTGTACACTACTGCACACGTGCTGCATCCGCACCTCGTGCGGTACTACGGCTGCGAGCTGCACCGCGTGGGTTGCACACACATTGTACACTACTGCACACGTGCTGCACCCGCACCTCGTGCAGTACTACGGCTGCGAGCTGCACCGCGTGCGTTGCACACACATTGTACACTACTGCACACGTGCTGCACCCGCACCTCGTGCGGTACTACGGCTGCGAGCTGCACCGCGTGCGTTGCACACACATTGTACACTACTGCACACGTGCTGCATCCGCACCTCGTGCGGTACTGCGGCTGCGAGCTGCACCGCGTGGGTTGCACACACATTGTACACTACTGCACACGTGCTGCATCCGCACCTCGTGCGGTACTACGGCTGCGAGCTGCACCGCGTGCGTTGCACACACATTGTACACTACTGCACACGTGCTGCACCCACACCTCGTGCGGTACTACGGCTGCGAGCTGCACCGCGTGCGTTGCACACACATTGTACACTACTGCACACGTGCTGCACCCACACCTCGTGCGGTACTACGGCTGCGAGCTGCACCGCGTGCGTTGCACACACATTGTACACTACTGCACACGTGCTGCACCCACACCTCGTGCGGTACTACGGCTGCGAGCTGCACCGCGTGCGTTGCACACACATTGTACACTACTGCACACGTGCTGCACCCGCACCTCGTGCGGTACTGCGGCTGCGAGCTGCACCGCGTGGGTTGCACACACATTGTACACTACTGCACACGTGCTGCACCCGCACCTCGTGCGGTACTGCGGCTGCGAGCTGCACCGCGTGGGTTGCACACACATTGTACACTACTGCACACGTGCTGCACCCACACCTCGTGCGGTACTACGGCTGCGAGCTGCACCGCGTGGGTTGCACACACATTGTACACTACTGCACACGTGCTGCATCCGCACCTCGTGCGGTACTGCGGCTGCGAGCTGCACCGCGTGGGTTGCACACACATTGTACACTACTGCACACGTGCTGCATCCGCACCTCGTGCGGTACTACGGCTGCGAGCTGCACCGCGTGCGTTGCACACACATTGTACACTACTGCACACGTGCTGCACCCACACCTCGTGCGGTACTACGGCTGCGAGCTGCACCGCGTGCGTTGCACACACATTGTACACTACTGCACACGTGCTGCACCCACACCTCGTGCGGTACTACGGCTGCGAGCTGCACCGCGTGCGTTGCACACACATTGTACACTACTGCACACGTGCTGCACCCACACCTCGTGCGGTACTACGGCTGCGAGCTGCACCGCGTGCGTTGCACACACATTGTACACTACTGCACACGTGCTGCACCCGCACCTCGTGCGGTACTGCGGCTGCGAGCTGCACCGCGTGGGTTGCACACACATTGTACACTACTGCACACGTGCTGCACCCGCACCTCGTGCGGTACTGCGGCTGCGAGCTGCACCGCGTGGGTTGCACACACATTGTACACTACTGCACACGTGCTGCACCCACACCTCGTGCGGTACTACGGCTGCGAGCTGCACCGCGTGGGTTGCACACACATTGTACACTACTGCACACGTGCTGCATCCGCACCTCGTGCGGTACTACGGCTGCGAGCTGCACCGCGTGGGTTGCACACACATTGTACACTACTGCACACGTGCTGCACCCACACCTCGTGCGGTACTACGGCTGCGAGCTGCACCGCGTGCGTTGCACACACATTGTACACTACTGCACACGTGCTGCACCCACACCTCGTGCGGTACTACGGCTGCGAGCTGCACCGCGTGCGTTGCACACACATTGTACACTACTGCACACGTGCTGCACCCGCACCTCGTGCGGTACTGCGGCTGCGAGCTGCACCGCGTGGGTTGCACACACATTGTACACTACTGCACACGTGCTGCACCCGCACCTCGTGCGGTACTGCGGCTGCGAGCTGCACCGCGTGGGTTGCACACACATTGTACACTACTGCACACGTGCTGCACCCACACCTCGTGCGGTACTACGGCTGCGAGCTGCACCGCGTGGGTTGCACACACATTGTACACTACTGCACACGTGCTGCATCCGCACCTCGTGCGGTACTACGGCTGCGAGCTGCACCGCGTGGGTTGCACACACATTGTACACTACTGCACACGTGCTGCACCCACACCTCGTGCGGTACTACGGCTGCGAGCTGCACCGCGTGCGTTGCACACACATTGTACACTACTGCACACGTGCTGCACCCACACCTCGTGCGGTACTACGGCTGCGAGCTGCACCGCGTGCGTTGCACACACATTGTACACTACTGCACACGTGCTGCACCCGCACCTCGTGCGGTACTGCGGCTGCGAGCTGCACCGCGTGGGTTGCACACACATTGTACACTACTGCACACGTGCTGCACCCGCACCTCGTGCGGTACTGCGGCTGCGAGCTGCACCGCGTGGGTTGCACACACATTGTACACTACTGCACACGTGCTGCACCCACACCTCGTGCGGTACTACGGCTGCGAGCTGCACCGCGTGGGTTGCACACACATTGTACACTACTGCACACGTGCTGCATCCGCACCTCGTGCGGTACTACGGCTGCGAGCTGCACCGCGTGGGTTGCACACACATTGTACACTACTGCACACGTGCTGCATCCGCACCTCGTGCGGTACTACGGCTGCGAGCTGCACCGCGTGGGTTGCACACACATTGTACACTACTGCACACGTGCTGCATCCGCACCTCGTGCGGTACTACGGCTGCGAGCTGCACCGCGTGGGTTGCACACACATTGTACACTACTGCACACGTGCTGCACCCGCACCTTGCGTCGTGTCGCAGCAGGGTAACATTGTGCCATTTATTGTCCACCTAATTCCAATTATTTATGTGAACTTGAAGAGGCACTTCTTTCAGTTTGCTCTGATTATCAACATCACATTTTAATGGGTGACTTTAACACAAATCTTCTAAGTGATACCCCAAGATCGCGTGGACTGCGTTCAATCATTGAATCGGCAAATTTTTCAATACTTCCACTTGAAACCACCCATCATAATCTTACTACTGAGGATACTTTATTAGATTTGATATTAGTCTCCTCAGAAGAACGTGTTGCGTGCCACGGACAGTTCCCTGCTCCTGGTTTCTCGAGACATGATTTACTGTTCATTTCCTATAAAATAAAACCTCCCAAAGTAAAGCCAGTAATAGTGCGTCTGCGTAATTTTGCTAGGGTAAATGTAGAATCGCTCCAACATGATGCTTCGCTTTTAGACTGGAGCGATACATTTAATGCAGAGAGTATTGATGACAAGGTTACGACATTCAACTCTAATATTCATAAGCTGTTTGACAAACACGCACCTATTCGTGAGGTTAGGTTAAAGCGCGCGCCTGCGCCATGGATTACTGAAAATATCCGTAAGGCCATGTCTAAGCGCGATCAGATGTTTAGGAAATTCAAGCAGAACCGTTGTGAACTCAATTGGGCAAAATTCAAAGCTGCAAGAAATCGATGTAATCAGATGGTACGAGCGGCTAAACGCCGCTATATTCACCATAATATCATGAACTCTTCTATGGCTGATACATGGAAATTTCTCCGGACGATCGGGATCGGTAAACCTACGTGTAACGTTGACCCTGCAATCATTTCTATAAGTGACCTAAACTTACATTTTTCTCTAACTACCCAAATGGAGGCTTCTGTTAAATCAAGTACTATTTCTTATTTGAATTCCATGCCACAATCTCGTAACTGCACATTTAATTTTTCTCCCGTTGCTGATGAGGATATAAAAAAGATCATCTATTGTATTAAGTCTATGGCAGTTGGCTTCGATGATGTGAATAGACTCATGATCACCTTAATTCTAGACAATGTAACTCATGTTATTACTCACATCATTAATCATTCATTATTGACTGGGGATTTTCCCACACTTTGGAAAAAAGCATTTGTTATTCCGCTGCCCAAAATAAATAACCCCAGTTCTTTCTCTCACTTTCGCCCAATATCTATTCTCCCTTTTTTATCTAAAGTTCTTGAAGCTATTGTCCACAAACAAATTTCTTGTTACATTTTCAAAAATAATTTTCTTAGCACATTTCAATCTGGTTTTAGGCCTGGGCACAGTACAACCACAGCTCTTTTGAAAGTTACAGAAGATTTTCGTACTGGAATGGAGAACTCAAAATTGACTGTGTTAGTCCTAATAGATTTCTCTAACGCTTTTAACGCTGTTGATCATGATATTCTCCTAGCTGTACTTTGTCACCTGGGATTCTCTTCGTCAGCACGGGACTTGTTCTCGTCGTATCTTCGGGGTCGTCAGCAGGCTATTCGAGTGGGTCAGATCGTCTCTGATTGGTGTTCGTTGTCTGCTGGCGTTCCTCAAGGCGGAATTCTCTCTCCTCTCCTGTTCTCAGTCTTTATAAATCTCATTACATCCCACATTCGCTGTTCGTACCATCTGTATGCTGATGACTTACAAATTTATGCTCAAACTGAGGCGGCAGGTATCGATGATGTGATTAAGAAGCTTAACTGCGACCTTAACAGTATTTATTATTGGTCAGACAGATTTGGTATTAGGGTTAATCCAACTAAGTGTCAGGCTATTGTGGTTGGTAGTTCTCGTAGATTGCCTAAAATTGATATGAAGGTGCTACCTCCTATAATTTTTAATAATGTTGCTATTCCTTACTCAATAACTGTTAAAGATCTTGGCTTAGTTATTGACAACACCCTCACTTGGCGACCGCATATATATGAAGTGAGCAAAAAGGTCACTCACACTCTGCGTTATCTGTATCGACTCAAGAATTTTTTACCGATAGGGACTAAGGTGATGCTAATACAGACTCTAGTGTTGCCTATTTTAGATTATGCAGATGTTTGCTATGCTGATGCCTCTCAAGAACTTCTAAACAAACTGGATCGACTCCTTAATAACTGTATACGCTTCATTTTCGGTTTACGTAAATACGACCACATCTCCTCTTATCGTTCTCAGCTTAAATGGCTACCCCTCCGCTATCGCAGATATTTCAGAATACTGTGCACATTATTTTCAGTTTTACACGATCCGTTTGTCCCTGAATATCTGAAATGTAAATTTCAGTATCAGGGTGATTCTCATAATCGTTGTCTCCGTTCTACGGTAAAGTCTAATCTCCATGTCCCCCTCTGTCACACTAGCTTCTTGTATAAATCTTTTACGTCTCACGCGGTAAGATTGTGGAACGAGCTACCGAGCAGTGTACGTGCAGCCACGAGCAAAGCATCGTTCAAACGCTTGCTATGGAATCATTTTCTGGCGTTGCAGGAGTAGTTTGTCGATTAACATTTTTTTTTCTCATATTCTTAAATTCTAACTGTTCCCTTATCCTGTTTTTATTTCAAATATTTCATAGGTGTTTGAATCGGAAACAGCTATATTTAATTATGTTTGTATATGTATATGTGTATGTATGTATGTGTATATGTATGTATATGTATGTGTGCATATGTATATATATGTATGTGTATGTATGTGTGTGTATGTGTATGTATGTGTGTATGTATATATATATATATATGTATATGTATGTATATATATGTATATATGTATATGTATGTATATATATATGTGTATGTATATATATATGTATATGTATGTATATGTATGTATATATAATGATACGTATGTTTATAATATGTGTTGCAATATTTAATGTGTATGTCTACTTAAATGTTTTAACTCAGTAGCACTTTGCACCCACAATATCTTCTCTGCTTAGCCTGGAGGTAGACTGGCAGAGAATGCCTTGTTGCATTAAGTCCGCCTTTTTGTACTCGGTGTGCAAATAAAGCATAAATAAATAAATAAATAAATAAACATTGTGTGTTTGCCGTGCAGGAGGAGATGCTGCTGTTTATGGAGCTGTGCGTTGAAGGTTCCCTGGAGGCACTGCTGGGTGCTTCTGGTGCACTGGACGAGCCGGCCGTGCGCCGTTACACCAAGCAGCTCCTCAGCGCTGTACAAGAGCTGCACTCTAGAGGCATCGCGCATCGCGACATTAAGAGTCAGTCCTGTTTATTATATTAAGCTCTTTCATCTTTTATTTATTGATTTATTTATTTACATCCAACTTATACCTAACATTACAGGTTTCTACCCAATGCGATAGATAAAGCATTATTTACAATCCTATATTACCTATATTACTATATTAACTTATACCTAATTATCCATAACGCAAGTTTTGTGAATTCGTTCAGAGTACAAAAGAATAAATCCGTTTCTCTGTCGATCAGGTTTAATGTTCGAAACGCTCTCGTCAGGGGTGCCTCTCGCAGTAAGTTAGTGCGACATCCAGGGACGGCTAGTAGGTCTGGCTGACGCCGCCGCCATATATACCTAGCCGGAACACAAATATTAATATTCTTCAACAAATTCTGGTTAATAATCCTACCTCTAAGAACCATAAAAATATATGAAACTAGTCTAAGTTCTCTCCTTACCCTGAGCTGATTGTATCCCACCATACCCAGAACAAATAATGTGGGATATTGTAGTGGGTAAAATGGGTACACGCCGTATAACTTAAGATACAAATACCTTACAAAGGAGACAATCAATTTTTCTATGGAGAATGGGCCCACTACAAATTTTAAAGATTATCAATGAAATGCATGTCGATTTATTCCTTATAATCCATAGATTACAATAAAATTATTAGTTTTACTGCAGCTAAACGGAGTCCTGAGAAATTAACAAATAAAATATGAATCTAACAATAACCTAAAAACAAACTGAAAGCGATTTTCTAGTAGTATTCATCGGTATTATAAGTTAAAATAGTGCACAATTGAATAATAGTACATATAAAACTAAGCTGTAGGTATATTCAGCATTTATAAATATTTTAAAATCGATGTAAAACCTTTCACTAGTTCGGGCAAAACATAGTGCCTGTCTATACACAAATGTCGTATGGATTCTAACTTTGACATGTATTGATTGGTTGTGAGTGTAATTCTAAATACCAAGATGGCTAAGGGATAATGTCTTCAATAATAGTACATATAAAACTAAGCTGTAGGTATATTCAGCATTTATAAATATTTTAAAATCGATGTAAAACCTTTCACTAGTTCGGGCAAAACATTGTGCCTGTCTATGCACAAATGTCGTATGGATTCTAACTTTGACATGTATTGATTGGTTGTGAGTGTAATTCTAAATACCAAGATGGCTAAGGGATAATGTCTATTTATATTTATGATATTACCAACACACAGTAAGATACATTTTAAACTGGTTGTATTACAAAAAGCAAAATATAATGTAGGTAATTCTATTTATCATTGTAAATCATAATTTATTTAAGTATTCTATTAACAGTAGTAGGTGCAGAAACAGAAACCTTTTATTCAATTTAGATTATAAATAATACTTATTGAAAGTCACTTTTTTAATTTACCACTGGTTCGGAAAAAAACCTCTGACTTGAAGAGAACCAGCAAAATACCCAGTGGGATTTTAAAAAAAAAGCCAGCTTACAATCATGTATGTCATAATTAACAACACAGAACAAATTAGAAATAGCTTGGTAGCGATCACCTTACCCATGGGTTATTGTCAGCCATAAATTCCTTTATACTATAATAACCCCTTTTATACAAACTTAATTTAATACATTTTTTGAACTTTGATGATTGACTGACATATATAGACAGGAGCGGGGTTAAGACATTATTTTAAAATGTTTTGGTTGATTAGTAAGTAGTATACATCATAATAAAATGACTAGGAATTAACATGCCTTATCTATGTTATTACACAATGATTAATAGTGAGGAAGTAAGATGTTTTAAACTGTTTGTGTAAGGATTACAAAAACACAGGCTTAATTTAAATGTATTTATTACTAGCGATGCGCCTCAGCTGTGCCCTGGTGATTTATGGATCTCGACAACAGTGTCATCTACCGAATCCAAATGTAAATATAAACCATCTAGGGATCCATCCAAACACACACAAACATTTTCATTTAAATTGGTTGGAAGGTTTCTTATGTTTTGTCTATAACGGACATAAGTAGAAACATTTTAGTGTTAGATATATTTCTGAAGGTTTTTTGAAAATAACTTGATGGTAACATGTACATTTATGATATTGTAAGCAATCAGAAAGAATTTTCAATTATAATATAAGACTGTTGTCTTCAATATCCATACACTTTTTGTCTCTGCAAGTTTTCAGCCTACACGGCATACAGATTTGTTCTAAGCGATCCACCTGAAAATAAGTTAATGACAATTGTAAAGGTGTCTTAACTAAATAATAATTCTTATCAATATATTATTTTTTTCTATATTATATAGGAATTAAAAGGACATTTTTAATAATAAGAGATATGAGATAAGACTATGCCTTCAATGTCAATAAACTGTATTTACATATTTCTGTGAGCATTTTCTTATATCTGCATTTTCATATGTTAAATAATAAAGAAATTATTATAAATTATACAGCATTAATCAGCTCCAGCTGATCAAATACAGAAGCAGTAATTATTGATTAACATCAATAATATTCAACCATGTAAAAGTTGTCTCACATTTTATTTTTACCGGTTTCATGTACTTACATAGTAGACAAAGATATTATTGTTATATTAAGTATATCTGATTCTAGATGACAAAATAATATTCCTTTCTGCACAGTGAACAACACAGCTGTGTAAGCATAATAGAAACAACATTACATTACACTTTTTTGTGCAAACTATTATTATTAAACTTTATATTTGCTTCTAGTACAAATAATTACTACATTTTTTACACATAAATATATGTAGGTAACATTTGTATTGCCTATCTACTACTATGGCTGGTATAAATCCAGGATCTGTGTCTGGCTTAACAAAAAAGCCATTTAGTATTAAGCAACTTGCTGAATACATAAGGTTACCTATTTGTACACAAATGCAGTTATATGAATTGCTCTTCAAAACCCTCTTTTAAGTCCCTCGACCCAAAGATTCTAATTTTCTTTTAACATTATAATAACTTCTTTTGTGCATTCTATTTATTATTTAATTTAGATTTTACTAATAAAATAAACTTAATACTTTATCACTTTTAACAAACTAATAAGGTTCTAAGACCTGTTTATTATTTGTATTTGTTTGAGGTAAAATATACAAACTTAATAGGTAATAGATTTTCACAACCTAGAATAGGTGTAAATTAATAAACTCTTATATTCTATTTGCGAATTTTACCACAAAACCTAAAAAGAGAAAAACATACGTACTTGTGTCAATTTATATTTGGCTAACCTTTCTGATAATTGATAATATCCATATTTTCTTAAACATTAGTTTAATAATGCTTGTAAATAAAAAACTCCATTTTGTTCTTACCATAATGATGCGACTCCAACTATGTTTTATTTCACTCGAGTGAATCGAGTGAATTTGTGCAACTCGATAATCGATAGAAAATAAATTTTACCGAGTTACCGAGTTAACTCGGCGCATCGTATAGATTCAGAGGGTGCTATATAGATATTAATTTACTTGTATATATAATAAGTCGCTGCGGGTGACATCACAAGTTGCATCCAAATTCAAACTTGCATCTGGCATGTTGTAAACAAACCTGAACTTAGTTTTATTTATGATATTGATTTATAGTTTTAATTTCATGTTGCCACATATTACTTATTCATAAAGGTACATATTTAAAAATGGTTTAACTAAAGTAATCGCTGATCTCAACTCTAGTGATAAACTTTTTTGTAAATAGTTGATTTACTCAAAAACTAGTGTACAACTAGAATGACATACATACATACTCGTAAATTAACCCGAGTGGCTCGAGTCACAAAATTCTACTCGAATCGCATCTTTATCTTACGGCCAATGCAGTGTTTGTCTACAATTTAGTGATGAAATCGACTTACTAATTCGAGCAATTTATTGATATATTATGTAATAAATAAATTGATGTTAGGTAATATGTATATAATGTTGTATCAATTTATGTTATATATGATATAAATTGATTATATATACTTTGGATAGTCAAATTATTAATAACATTAAGACTTACGTCATAACGTTAGAGTGATATTATTTTATGAAGATGTCGATACGCATACCAAAAATAATATATAACTACCTACTAAGCGTAGTAATAATAATTGTGTTGTATGGAAGAACAATTATAAAAATAATTTGTGAAATATTGACACAGCTTCGTTCATCTAATTTGAATTGTTTAAACCGAGTTACCTGAATTTCAACTCGAGTCGATTTTTTCCGAGTTATCACGGCACATCTCTAAGACAATAATTTTTTAAATGTTACATTACCTTAGCCAATGATCAGAACACGAATATCAAAACAACTAATTTTTTTTCAGATTTCTTGTTTCCGTTTACATTTTCGAAAAATCTATAGACCATTTACTATTATAATTTGGTGTCTTTTTTTTGGTGTAAATACCATTAAGTGACGTTAATATTTCTAGTGGGCCCAAAAATGATTGTCTCCTTTGTTTTGTACTTTCTCCAGCATTAGATCGTACTTCTTCTCATAAGGAGCCCAAATTATTGAATTACACTCCAAATGACTCCGAACTAGTGTGTTGTACAAATCTATAATAGCTTGCATATTTGTGAAACCGTTAACTGTACGTAACGTAAAACCTAGAGTTCTAAAAGCCTTTTCACATGTTTCAACAATATGATCCTTAAACGTTAAATCAGCAGAAAATTTTACTCCTAAATCCCTGACTTGCATTACCCTAGACATAGGTGTTCTGTCAATGTAATATGTATACTCCATGGGCTTATGACCCTCATATTCTACATACTGTTGCCTATCTGTCATGTAGCTAGCGAAAAAACTCAATAAGTGTGGGGTGAAACCAAATTTTGCCATTTTTTTTAGTAATATGTCATTATTAACCAAATCAAATGCTTTTTTGAAATCAAAATGAGCGGTGTCAGCTTGTCCCCCATTATCTACTACCGGTATAATTATATTTATATATTTATTATATATTTTTATACTGCATTATACCGTGTAATTGTTACTATTTATCGCTCTAAACAGGCGGCTTGGTGTGCACAAAGTGAACAATTTGCACAAATTGCACGTGTAACGCTCTGAATACGATCACCAACTCACGGGTTTTGTGATCGGCATACAATAGCCGTTCGGTAGTCTAATATCAGCTTTAAAAAATCGGTCTATTAATAAAGAAATTTCATAAGAGCTGTCTTTTTTAAAATTTTATAATATATTCCATTAACGTGATCAGAAATACTTCATTTCAATCAAGCAAATTTAAAAAAGGAATAATGTATTTACTTTGTGATATTCCTTGTCTATACCGTGTAGTGGCCGACGTCGTCCCGTGGGTGCCGTAAGAGGGTACAACCCACCACCTCCCATGGCCCCACCGACTCTCAGGTCATACGGGCCGAATTGCGAGAGACGCGCGCGGTACTCGTAAGAGGCGACAGAAAGAAATTAAAGCAGGCGAGGGCCGGCAACATCTTCCTGATACCGACACAAAATAATAAAAAAAACTGCGGCTGCCAACCCGCCCGCCAAGCGTGCCAACTATGGCAAAATTGTCCCTAGGAGCAAATCTATGGGGGAGGCCTATGTTCAGCAGTTGCTTTAATAGGCATTAATGGGTGCATGGATTCCTTTGTCTACCTTCTGCGCCTGTTTTGAGAACTGTAAGATACTGTGTGGAATATCTTTAATAAATTTATAATAAATGTTGTTTGTTTGGCCGCGATAGGTGGCAACATCTTTCTTACAAACGAGGGTCACTGTCTAAAGCTCGGTGACTTCGGGTGCGCTGTGAAGATCCGTAACAATTCAACCGTGCCCGGTGAGCTGCAGGGCTTCGTCGGCACACAGGGTGAGTTAGCTAGTCAGCAGTGAGCGAGTGAGTGAGTTAGTCAGTTTAGCTCTTTGAAACATGTCATGAAGAGCAGTCCACATGACAACATTAGTTTAAAGAGCAGTATAATTAAAGTCTTAAACTGAGCACCACGTCTCCATCGTTAACACCCTTCCAACATTACATGGCGACGCTGCCAGGCGATGCGCTGCGAGCTGCATGCGCACCACAATCACAATGTGAATGTATGTTGTGTTCGGTATAAGGATATTTTATTTGTGTTAAATTCAAAGTGTAAAGCTTCATATGTAAGGGATAAAATATTTCAAGGTGTGTGAAGTCCGCCGGCATGCACTAGTGCAGCGCTGCGAACTAATTGCTGCATAAACTTCTCTAAAATTATAGAAGTCTGCTTGCGGCGAACTTATGGTCCTCCTGATGGAAAGTGGTTACTGCTGACCGTGGACAACTACACTCAACTTCAAACAAAGAAAGGTACAGGAGCGTTGTCACCTGAGGAATACTATGGAATGCGTCAGAGCCTATATATTCTCTTCAAGCTGGAAAACAGCAATGGAAGCACTGTTGTTGGTGGCAGAAATAGGTAAAAGGCTGGTGCTTACCCAGAAGGACTCTCCAGTAGAGAAGCAGTCCTACCACCTAAACGATGTGTGGATATCAATAGATCAGGCTAGTCAGCCGTCACGGCATTAGTTGCCTTGCAACTTCACCATCAATAATTTGTATATTTAAGGCCTAACAAAGTGACCATTTATAATGACGTAATTACTATGTTTGGCTGGCGGATTGGCTGTAGACAAGACTTTCTACTAATTTAAACGCTCGCTAAATCTTCTGTTTAAGCGACCGTACATATGTGGTAGAGTCACGTTGCAGCTCTATAAGGAGTGTAGTTGTTGAACGAGTGAGTCGGCTCCACCGGGAAAGGACCACACTCTCACAGAATACTAGCTTAAAATAATAGCTCAACGCTGCTGTTTTTCGTATGATTAGTGTAGAGAACCGGGGACCCTTTTTACTGGAAACGAGACATTCCATCTGAGTCCTCACGGGTGAAAACGCATCTGCATTTTGATTCGTAATCGAGGATAGATGTAAATCTATATGGGCCACAGCAACCACTTACCATCGGGTGGACTGTGTGCTCGCTTGTCACTTTATGTTATTAAAAAAAAGCTTTTCCCTTATTGAATAAATAAACTCTTACAATGCGAACGAGACCGAATGGTGATGTATTATCTTATGATGCCACCATTGCAATGTGTTTAAATGTACTGATATTTCTAATTGCATTTATTAAAAGGTTTTCTGTGGCCGGAAGATCTCTATTATTTATTAAAAATCAACCCCTTACTTTTATAAAATAGGATGAGTGGTTAAGAATTGTGTGTTTGTGGTGCAGCGTACATGGCGCCCGAGGTGTTCATGAAGTCGTCGGGGCACGGGCGCGGCGCCGACATCTGGTCGCTGGGCTGCGTCGTCGCCGAGATGGCGTCCGGCAAGGTACGTACGCTGCGCAGAGGGAGACGTCCAGCAAGGTACGTACGCTGCGCTGAGGGAGACGTCCAGCAAGGTACGTATGCTGCGCTGAGGGAGACGTCCTGCAAGGTATGTACGCTTTGCTGAGGGAGACGTCCGGCAAGGTACGTACGCTGCGCTGAGGGAGACGTCCAGCAAGGTACGTACGCTGCGCTGAGGGAGACGTCCAGCAGGGTACGTACGCTGCGCTGAGGGAGTCGTCTGGCAAGGTACGTACGCTGCGCTGAGGGAGACGTCCGGCAAGGTACGTACGCTGCGCTGAAGGAGACATCCAGCAAGGTACGACCGCGGCGCTGAGGGAGACGTCCGGCAAGGTACGTACGCTGCACCCCGGGAGACGTAATGTGACGTGAATACGTGTACGTAACGAAGCGACCTCAAAATGGCGACACTGCCCCCTATACCACGCGCGGTGCGTCACAGTCCTCACTCAACGTAACGACTTCTTTGATCCTTCAGTTATCGAGTGGTGCAATTGAATAGTGCATGTAAATGATAGATATGTAGCTGCAACACGAAACTGTGTCCCCCGATTTTATTATCATCAGTTTTCTGAATTGCTTCTGTATTCATGTCAAAAGTCAAAGCCACTGCAGGACAGCCAGTCTTCATAAAGTAAAAAAAAATCCACAATGGTGACTTTTATTTTTTCCGAGTCACTGCTAAAGCTTAAATAATTTGAATAAATATTTTTTTAATCCATATCGAATAA
The DNA here is from genome assembly GCA_036936625.1 of Parnassius smintheus behrii. Taxonomy (NCBI): domain Eukaryota; kingdom Metazoa; phylum Arthropoda; class Insecta; order Lepidoptera; family Papilionidae; genus Parnassius; species Parnassius smintheus. Next base: position 1,347,033 of record JAUPFT010000014.1, read on the forward strand.
AAATTATTGTTTTCCAATAAACCAAAACAAGCTATTAACAGTTGATGAATTTTAGATCGGTATACCGATCTAAAATTCAATATCTTTTACGCCCGCTGTCCCCTTTTGTGCCACTTTTTTAAGTACCCATATTTTTTAAGTTATTTTAGCTATCTTTTGTTTGTAGACGAATTTGTAGTGCCAAAGAGTGTGGCTTTGTAATACAACTTATATTTTAGCAATTTTTTTGGCTAAAGTGGATAATTTTACTAATTTTTTGACATCATCGAGAAATTATGTGTTTGACCGAAGGTGAGTTATTTTTTAATTGGTTACGTTGGTATTTAGTTTTTTTTAGTATTTTCTCTTGGCCATATTTTCTACAAGTAAATAATGCTATTATATCAGGTATTTTCTGAGATTTACCTATAAGTGGAGGTATTTTAGTATGGTGTCCTCACGTGGGTCCAATGGGCTTATTAATAATATATTTTGTTTTTTATTCGCATATTCACTTATGGCGTGAGCAATGATTAAGCAATCGTTTTAAGTTCTGAATATTGTGAAAACTGCCCACTATTACTATCGAGGACATAAAAAAGAAAAACCGCGCTGAATTTGACCACCGATTCAACACAATACAATCAATCAAATTTTGTTTGTGTGATGGCTTGACAACAGTGCTTGTACTATGGGTACAAATTACGACTTTATTTACCCTGTGGCCAAGGCAAGAAGATGGAGCTCTGCAGAAGGAAGAAAGGTAGATGTGGACATTCCTTTTGTGTTCTGGACTACAACAAAACCACGGGCGGAGTTGATCAAGCCAACCATACAATCTCAATATACAGACAAAAATGGTGGTGGGTTTTGTGTACCTACATGTTCGATTTGGATGTAGCTAATGTTTAGCGTCTCCATGTTTTAACCATTGAAGACAAACTAGACCAGCTCCAGTTCAGCCGATGTATCGCCCGTTTCTACTTGAGGGCTGTAGTCACTGAATGACCCGATGGAAGGCGTCGTAAACCTTCTTCAGCAGTGCCTAGTATGAGTCTTGTTGACGTTGAATACCTCTCAGCTACCATGTGTAGAATGTCACATGAAAGCACGTTCGCAATGTAAAAGTTGCTTCAAAGCATTGTGCATCGAAAAAGGATGTTTTGAAAAATACCACACATAAACCCATTGGCCCCATTTAAGGACGGCGTTTTTTTATACAGAAGGAAGTTTATTTTATTTGATGCGGTAAAATCTATTAATAGCCTCCAGGACTTACGTCAATAAAGTTTTTTCAAAAATTTTCTTGTAGTATTAAATTGGGTCCAAATGAGTTAAAGCTATTTAATATCTTAATTATTTTTGTGTAACTGCCGCAAATATCGGTAAACTATTAAATAGTCATTCTAAAAATATTGAAATTGTAATAAAATATATCATTGCAATATTTTTTGTATCTTGATCCCCGACAGCGTCCGTTTTCCGAGTACGACAGCAACTATCAGATCATGTTCGTGGTGGGCATGGGTGGACGGCCGGAAATACCCGCGAGCTTGTCAGAGGAGGGGCAGGAGTTCTGCCGGCGCTGCCTCACGCACGACCCCGAACTGAGACCGCGAGCGCACGACCTGGCGCTACATCACTTCCTCATGGTGCGCACCGGCTTTATCACCACCAACGTCATTACCAACAACATCATCATTTCTAACACCAACATAATTATCCAGACCCAGCGTAATTACCAAAATAAATATCATTACCTAAACTAAAATCATTACTAACACCGGTATAATTACTAATACCAAACCATTACAATAACGAACATCAATAACGCCATCATTAACAACGACACATTACCTACATAATTATCAACAACAATATTTTTACCAATACCAACATCATTACTAAAATACCGTGACACTCACGATAATACAATTTTTTATAAAATTTTCTTATATAAAATTTTGTTTACTTCACCAGCTAATAAAAGTATTACTGGACACGAGTCTCCCGCTATGGCAAGGGTTTGCCCTAATAATTGCCGGCCTGAAGGGTGGATATCCAATAATGTGAGGTATTACTTCTAAGTTGTCAGAGGTGACAACGCATCTGTAATGTTTCTTGTTTGAAGTTATCTAGTGATCAAGGTATAGTTCATAGAGCTGAAATCCAAATTGCTCTTCATACGGCAATGTGCTTCCAGCAACGAAGACGGCATTCTCAGCATTTAGTGCATTAGTTATAAGAACTGTAATAAAATTATGTACTTACTTGTGGTTTGATTAAAAGTTTTAATCAAAATCTTTCAATGGTTAAATGTACTTTGGACGTTCCATAGAAGAAATTATCGCACGAGCCCAAGTAGATCTAAATATAGTACATGGTTCCAATCCAATTTGCTTACAATAAATACATCAAAAACCTCGTACATGATATTTAAACCCAAAAACAAGAACATTTGCAGTTATTCCCCTCTCACCATTGACAACCCTACAATACACGAGTCAGCCGAAGAGAAATATTTGGGCGTAGTACTAGAGAAAACCTTGTCATGGAAGGGTCATATAGGCAAAATAAGATCGAAACTATCTTCTCTACTGGGTTCACTTTATGGTTGTATTCGATGCCTTCCTTACCGTGTTCGCCGAACAATTTATAATGCTTTAGTCAAACCACATCTGGATAATCTAGTTGAAATTTGGGGGTGCACCTACAAAACAACATTAAAGGACCTACAAACAAACCAAAATAAAATATTAAAACTATTATTTAATTATAACTTCTTTACACCTACAGACAAACTGTACAGTGAAACCAAAATTATGAATATTTATCAAACATATTGCTATTGTTACGCACTACAGTCGACGACACAACTAGCGCCATCTAGTGTCAGGAACGAGAGCGAGGGGAGCGTTGCAGTTTATGACATCACAAATCTTTCGACCAACAGCGCCACCCGAAGAACTAAGTTTCTAGAAAATCTATACTCGAACTCTCGGTACCTTACGCGTGTTTACTTGAACATTCCGGATATTTTGCTAATTTAAATAAATAGGTGGCGCAAGATGCGATCGAGACAGAGTTGAACTCAGCGACACAAGCGAAGCTTCGGAGCGGAATTAAGTGAATTAGTGTGTTTAATTATTAGTGTTTTAACTTTAATTTGTGTAAAGTAAATTAAAGTGTTAATTTAGGTAATTTTATCGGCAATTTTTATTGTCACGAACCTCAAGCTCGTAACAATTGGTGTCAGAAGTGGGATAAAATAATGCCGATTTTACCTAAGGAGGAAACGGCGGGTGTCCGTACCCGAAGTCAACGCCAGCAGGAGACGGACCCGAGGAGATTTGGTGGTGCAACGCCGCAGATGTCTGAGGGCCAGCCGCCGGCCACGGAAGCCGGTCCGTCAGCAGCTTCTACGTCTGTGGCACCTGACTTAGGTGCTCTGATGGTGATGCTGCAGGAGCAGGCTCGCCGACAGGAGGAGCAGGCTCGCCGACAGGAGGAGCAGGCTCGCCGACAGGAGGAGCAGGCTCGCCGACAGGAGGAACAGGCCCGTCGGTTGGAAGAGCAGCTGCGGGGCGGACAAGAGGAACAGGTCCGTCGTTTGGAAGAGCAGCTGCGGGGCGGACAAGAGGAACAGGCCCGTCGGTTGGAAGAGCAGATGCTCCTCATGAAGGACCTTCACGCTACCTTCGGGAAGGAGATAAAGGAGGTGAAGGATAGGGTTGCTCTGCATGACAACCGGCTGTCGGAAGCTGAAACCCAAATCGCGAAAGCTGAAAACCGAATCGAGAAAGCTGAAACCCGAATCGACCAAGTAAACTATCGGGTTGACAACGTAATGGCTGACATGAAGAAGTCACTGGATGAACTCAAACTTGGAGATGGAGCTACAGCTCCCGTAGTAGCTACAACACCTTCGCTACGTGGGTTCAAGGTGCCACCGTTCGACGGTACCTCTTCCTGGTCAGCCTACAAAATCCAGTTCGAGGCTGTTATGAAGGCGAACGGCTGGAATAAAAGTCAGGCCATGACTGCTCTCACACTAGGCCTGCGCGACCAGGCCTTAACAGTTCTGGAAGCTCTCGGTGAGGAAGTGACTTATGAGCAACTCCTTGAGGCATTGGAGGCGAGATATGGCGATGCTCACCTGGAACACGTCTTTCGTGCGCAGCTTAAAGATCGTGTGCAGCGCATCAACGAAAACCTGCAGCAGTGGGCTCTAGAAGTGGAGAAGCTGGTGCGAAAAGCATACCGGTCTGTACCTGCGCTCATTGAAGGGAACCTGGTGCAGACATTCATCGACGGCATCCGCGACCTGGAAGTCAGAGCTGCTGTGAGGCTCGGGCACCACGAGACGCTTAAGGACGCCTTGGCCCATGCACTGAAAGTGGAAGCCGTGCGGCAGGATCACCGTTCCCATCGCGTCAGGGAGGTTGCCGCAGCTGCAGTTCGCGACCGCAACAAAGGATACAGCCCAAAGTGCTATGGCTGTGGGGAAAAGGGCCACCTTCGATCCAGCTGCCCTAAGCGAACCGCAGAAAGGGAAAGTGAACGATATCAGGAGGGTAGTGCAGCTAACGGCACTGCCTGGCGGCGACAGGATCTTCGTTCACCTCACGCTAGGGAGGTTGCAGCAGTTACGGTTCGCGACCACAATAAAGGATACAGCCCTAGGTGCTATGGCTGTGGGGAAAGGGGCCATCTTCGGTCCAGCTGCCGTAAGCACACCCTAGGAAGGGAAGGTGAACGGTCTCAGAAAGGAAGTGCGGCTAACAGAACCGCCCAGCAGCAGCAGGAATACGACTTTGAGATCGAACATCGCAGCGAGAAATCTCATAGCAACGCAGATACATTGTCAAGAAGACCTTGTCCTGAAGATGGCAACCATTGTAGTAGGCAAGGTAAGGAAGTGGTATCCGTGAGGATGCTCAGGACAGACCACCTCAGCAACGGGTGGAAGGACAGCCTACGACGTGCACAGCAGGAAGATCCAGACATCAAGCCGATTCTGGGATAGATGAAGGCCCGTGCTACCAAGCCTAATTGGAGGGACGTCTCAGCGATGAGTTCAACCACGAAAAGCTATTGGGCCCAATGGGGCAGCTTGCTGATTCAGGATGGAGTCCTGTGCCACAATGGTCGAGGAGACAGCTGTCGTCTGCAAATGGTTGTCCCTAAAGCTAAAGTGCCGAATGTTCTACAACTGTGCCATAATGGACGTTCAAGAGTCCATCTGGGAGTTAAACGAACTCTACTGAAGATCCGAGAACAGTTTTACTGGGTCCATTATCGTGACGATGTCGAGGATTGGTGTCGTACATGTACAAGTTGTGCGGCTGTGAGGGGACCTCAGGCACGGAGTAGAGGAGCATCGAAATTTTATAATGTTGGTGCACCACGTGATAGGACATCCCTCAACGATGTAACCTACCGGATACAGAAAGGCGCAAGAGGGACTCCTAAGATCGTCCATGTGGATCGCTTGGCGCGTTATTATGGGACCGATAATGCTCGGGACGAGCATGTCTTAGGAGGGGGCAGTGTTACGCACTCCAGTCGACGACACAACTAGCGCCATCTAGTGTCAGGAACGAGAGCGAGGGGAGCGTTGCAGTTTATGACATCACAAATCTTTCGACCAACAGCGCCACCCGAAGAACTAAGTTTCTAGAAAATCTATACTCGAACTCTCGGTACCTTACGCGTGTTTACTTGAACATTCCGGATATTTTGCTAATTTAAATAAATAGGTGGCGCAAGATGCGATCGAGACAGAGTTGAACTCAGCGACACAAGCGAAGCTTCGGAGCGGAATTAAGTGAATTAGTGTGTTTAATTATTAGTGTTTTAACTTTAATTTGTGTAAAGTAAATTAAAGTGTTAATTTAGGTAATTTTATCGGCAATTTTTACTGTCACGAACCTCAAGCTCGTAACACTATAATACTTGTACTCTAATAAAGAAAATTTTAGATAGTAAAATACACACATAATTAAAATTTATAACAAATAAAGGCAAAGGAAAGAAAGTACTTCGCAACACTAATAATATTTACATACCTATGGTACGAACAAACTATGGTAATGTTACGAGCTTGAGGTTCGTGACAACAAAAATTGTCGATAAAATTACCTAAATTACGCTTTAATTTTCTTTACACAAATTAAAACTTAAAACACCAATAATTAATCACACTGATTCACTTTATTCCGCTCCGAAGCTTCGCTTGTCTCGCCGAATCGAATACTTCACCGATCGCATCTTGCAGCGCCTATAAATATAAATTAGCACCGAAATATCCAGAATATTCAAGTAAACACGCGCAAGGTACCGAGAGTTCGAGTTGCAACTTCAAGAAGTTTAGTTCTTCGGTTCGAGACTAGATGGTGCTAGTGCCGTCGACTAAGGCGCGTAACACTGCCCCCTCCTAAGACATGCTCGTCCCGAGCATTATCGGCCCCATAATAACGCGCCAGGCGATCCACACGGACGATCTTAGGAGTCCCTCTTGCGCCTTTCTGTATCCGATAGGTCACATCGTTGATCCTGGTCACAATCCGGTACGGGCCGTCCCATTTAGCTTGAAGCTTAGGAGATTTCCCTTTGCTGCGGACGAGATTATGCAACCACACTAGTGAACCTTCGTCGAACCCTTTGTTGTTCATTTTGCGGTCGTACCGGGTTTTCATCTTTTCAGATATTTGCTGACCCGATTGTCTGACGTGCTCATAAATGTCATTCATTTTGTTCCGCAAGTCATTTGCATAATCGGTTATACTACGTGGAGCATCAGGTGGTATCCCGGTGATCAGGTCTGCAGGCAGCCGTAATTCTCTTCCAAAGTTTGCGAAAGCTGGTGTCACTGCTGTACTTTCGTGAACAGCGCTTCGATATGACAACAAAAACGGTTGTATGTGCTTGTCCCAATCTCTTGTTAATCGATTGTCTACAACTTTCGCTAGGTACCTCTCCAATGTCTGATTAAATCGTTCTACCATTCCATCAGATTGCGGGTGATAAGAAGTCGTTCTTGTTTATGAGTACCCATAACTCGGCAAGTTTCCTGGAATATTTGAGACTTAAAATTCCTTCCTTGATCGCTGTGAATCTCTAAAGGTACTCCAAAACGACAGAAGACTTCATGAACTAGTTTATCTGCAACTGTTGAAGCTTCTTGATTTGGAATGGCGAAACCTTCTGGCCACTTAGTAAAGTAATCCATCACAACCATGAAATACTTGTTACCGCTTTCACTCTCCGGAAACGGCCCCGCCATGTCAATGGCTATTCTCTCCCATGGTGCACAAACATTATTCAACTTCAATGCACCTCTACTACGACTCTGAGGTCCCTTTACAGCCGCACAACTTGTACATTTGCGACACCAGTCCTCGACATCGTTTCGACAGTGGACCCAGTAAAACCGTTCTCGGATCTTCAGTAGAGTTCGTTTAACTCCCAGTGGCCTCCTGAATAATCATTATGGTACAGCTGTAGACCATCCGGTACCTTAGCTTTAGGGACAACCATTTGCAAATGACAGCTGTCTCCCCGAACATTTTCCCATTTACGACACAGAACTCCATCCTGAAGCTTATTAAGCTGCTCCTCGGTAATGTCAAGATAGCAAATATCAGCATAGTCAAGGATAGGCAGAAGATTAGACTGGACGGGCGTAACTTTAGTTGCTGTGGAAAGGAAATTACGTAATCTACGTATAGAGCTTAACGCAGTAAACATTTTTCTACTGACCTCATTAACCTGTGAGGTCCAAGACATACAGGAGTCAAGATACAACCATTTTTACCCTTGTTACTGTAAGGGATTAGAGTGCAGTCTAGTATAATAGGGGGTAGGGAAGACCAGTCAATTTTACCAATTAATCTAGAACTACCGATGACAATGACCTGAGTTTTCTTAGGATTAATCGTTAAACCATAACATTTACTCCAATTCGAAATACAAGTCAGATCAGCGTTAATAGTGTCAACTGCTTTAGATAGATCTTCAAGAGAGGACTGAGTATAGATTTGGAGATCATCAGCATACAAGTGGTAGGAAGAGGACAAATTATGACTTATAGAGTTAATGAAAATTGCAAAAAGGAGAGGAGACAACACGCCACCTTGTGGTACACCAGCGGCTGTAGTAATCCAGGTGGAAAAAACCTCTTGCACCTGAATTCGCTGTCGGCGACCAAACAAGTAACTTCGAAACCAGTCAACTACAGTTAGAGATATGTTGAGAGAGTGTAGGATGCTTAACAAGATATCAAAATCTACAGTATTAAATGCGTTACTAAAATCAAGCAACGTGAGAATAGTAAGCTTTTGTTTCTCCATACCATACCGAATATCATCAGTGATTTGTAAAAGTGCAGTAGTCGTACTATGGCCAGGACGGAAACCGGATTGCAAAGGATTTAAAAGATTGTGTTTTAAAAGATAGGTGCTTAATTGATTGTGCACAAGACGTTCTAGAACTTTGGAAAAGAAAGGCAAAATAGAGATAGGTCTATAATCGGTAAAACTAGTGGGATTTGACTTTTTCGGAAGAGGAACTACAAATGCGTCTTTCCAAGCTGAAGGGAAAAAAGCACAATTCAGTGATTTATTGTCCTTCTGGATTTTTAAACTGCAATAGCCATTTTAGTGCAGCATGGTCAGTTCGTAAGTGAAATTTTCGTCCCAGAAGATATTTGCTAAAATGCTGCAACGACTTCACCACAGCTAGCAATTCGCGTCTTGTGACAGAATAGTTCCTTTCCGGTTTTGACAACGACTTGCTGAAGTACGCTATCACGACCTCTTGGTCACCATTCCGTTGAGACAATACACCGCCAAGTCCTATATCACTTGCGTCTGTGTCAACTATAAATTCTTTGCTTGCATCAGGGTATCCCAAAATAGGTGTTTTGCACAGACGGTCCTTGAGCTCCTGGAATGCGATATTGCAACTTTCATCCCAGCAGAAATGTCGCTTCTCCTCGGTTAGCTTGTGCAGAGGTTTGGCTATATCAGCAAAGTTCTTCACAAATCGCCGGTAATAGGAGCACAAACCCAAAAATGCTCTAACCTGCGTCTTGTCTTTTGGAACCGGCCAATCCTTGACAGCGGCGATTTTCTCTGGATCCGTGCGGATACCTTCTTCCGATACTACATACCCCAAAAAGTTAACTTGCCGTTTGAATAGTGAACATTTCTTCGGACTCAACTTGAGGTTGGCACTCTGAATCTTCATGAGCACGCGTTCCAGGTTTTGAAGGTGTTCCTCAAACGTCCGGCCTACGATGATGATGTCATCCAAGTAGACCAGACAGGCATCGCCTATTAGCCCGGTAAATACAAGTTCCATCATCAAACGTTTCTGGAGCATTGCACAACCCAAACGGCATTACTTTAAATTGCCACAGACCCTTTCCCGTCGAGAAGGCAGTTGTCTCCTCGTCCTTAGGGTCAATTTCAACTTTCCAGTAGCCACTTTTTAGGTATAGGGTGCTAAGCCACTTTACTCCTGTAAGCATGTCCAGCGTGTCATCAATTCTCGGCAAGGGATAGCTGTCCTTCTTCGTATCGTCGTTCAGACAGCGGTAGTCAACACAAAACCGCATGCTGCCATCCTTCTTCTTCACCAGCACCACTGGTGAACACCATGGACTAGAGGAAGGTTCAATAACACCATCCTTCACCATTCCTTCAATCATGGTTTCCACTTCCTTTTCACGTGCTACCGGCAATCTTCTTGGCCGCTGACGGATAGGCATTTCTTCTCCTGTGTTTATTTTGTGTTGAACTAAGCCAGTCTTTCCTATGTCAGCATCGTTTGATGAGAATACATCGGCGTACTTGAGTAACAACTTCTTCGCCTTGACCAATTCGTTCGGGGAGAAAACACTGCGACAGTCTTCCAAAAGTGTGGTCACTCTCGTTTCTGAATCCTTGCTGGGGGTCCCACGCGATATATATTGGCACCGACGTAACCAATCCACTTCCCCACAGGTACCAACCAGTGTGCCTTCTTCTATAATCTGTTCCCGGTCGCAAAGGCTCAGCACACGTACTCCTGAGATGTCAGTGGTCCTGACCAAGGTTCGAGCTATTTTCCATGGAAGGTCATTGTTTACCCTTTCCACAAGTACACAACGGTGGGCTTGCCCAGCGTTTCGAGGAAGACTAACCGGAACAATCGTTTCCGATCTCGGCGGAAGAACAATCTTCTACATGCTGTACACGTTCCCTGGTAACGCACCTTCCATAAAAAGTTCCTCCTGTCCAAATTTCAAAACACCTTGCTTAACGTCGATCTCACAACAATTATTCCTCATAAAGTCTAGGCCTAGGATGCAGTCGTCAGTCGTAGATCACGTTGCCTAGCTTCAACTCCATCTTCTCTCCACGGACGGGTATACGCTGACCGGTGGCCGTTACCAAATTAATGCGTTCTCGGTTGTATGCGGAGTCCCCAAAGAACTGACTTATAAGTTGGGAACTAACAACCGTACGAGAGGCTCCAGTGTCTATGGTCAGTTTACACGGCATTCCGTTGACCTCGCCCTTGATGATTAGACTGTTCCCATCATGGGTTTGTGAGATCGAGATCCTTGGGGCTCTTTTAACATCAGCCAGCACCCGCCCCGCAGTTCTGGATTTTACTCGTTTCCCTGCTGCTGCTGGGCGGTGCTGTTCGCGGCACTACCCTCCTGAGATCGTCCACTTTCCCTTTCTAGGGTTTACTTAGGGCAGCTGGATCGAAGATGGCCCTTTTTCCCACAGCCATAGCACGTAGGGCTGTATCCTTTGTTGCGGTCGCGAACTGTAGCTGCTGCAACCTCCCTGACGCGATGGGAACGATGATCTTGCCGCACGGCTTCCACCTCCAGTGCATGGGCCAAGGCGTCCTTAAGCGTCTCGTGGTGCCCGAGCCTCACAGCAGCTCTAACTTCCAGGTCGCGGATGCCGTCGATTAATGTCTGCACCAGGTTCCCTTCAATGAGCGCAGGTACAGACCGGTATGCTTTTCGCACCAGCTTCTCCACCTCTAGAGCCCACTGCTGCAGGTTTTCGTTGATGCGCTGCACGCGATCTTTAAGCCGCGCACGAAAGACGTGTTCCAGGTGAGCGTCGCCATATCTCGCCTCCAATGCCTCAAGGAGTTGCTCATAAGTCACTTCCTCACCGAGAGTTTCCAGAACTGTTAAGGCCTGGTCGCGCAGGCCTAGTGTGAGAGCAGTCATGGCCTGACTTTTGTTCCAGGCGTTTGCCTTCATAACAGCCTCGAACTGGATTTTGTAGGCCGTCCAGGAAGAAGTCCCGTCGAACGGCGGCACTTTGAATCCACCCAGTTTGAGATCGTCCAGAGTTTTCTTCACACCAGCCACCACGTTGTCTACCCGATTGCTCACTTGGTCGATTTGGTTTTAGCTTCCGACAGGTGGTTGTCATGCTGAGCAACCCTATCCTTAACCTCCTTTATCTCCTTCCCGTCGCGACGGGCCTGTTCCTCTTGTCCGCCCCGCAGCTGATCTTCCAAACGACGGACCTGTTCTTCTTGTCCGCCCCGCAGCTGCTCTTCCAATCGGCGTGCCTGTTTCGCCTGCTAGCGAGCCTGTTCCTCCTGTCGGCGTGCCTGTTCCTCCTGCTGCTCTTTTAACCAACGGGCCTGTTCCTCCTGTCCGCCCCGCAGCCGCTCTTCCAATCGGCGTGCCTGTTCCTGCAGCATCACCATCAGAGCACCTAAGTCAGGTGCTGCAGATGTCGGGGCTACTGACGGGCCTGCAGCCGGTGGCTGGCCCTCCGACGTCTGCGGCGTTGCGCCACCAAATCTTTGGTCCGTCTCCTGTTGGCGTTGACTTCGGGTACAGACACCTTCCGTTTCCTCCTTAGGTAAAATCGTCATGATTTGATCCCACTTCTGACACCAATTGTTACGAGCTTGAGGTTCGGGACAATAAAAATTGCCCATAAAATTACCTAAATTGACACTTTAATTTTCTTTACACAAATTAAAACTTAAAACACCAATAATTAATCACACTGATTCACTTTATTCCGCTCCGAAGCTTCGCTTGTCTCGCCGAATTGAATACTTCACCGATCGCATCTTGCAGCGCCTATAAATATAAATTAGCACCGAAATATCCAGAATATTCAAGTAAACACGCGCAAGGTACCGAGAGTTCTAGTTTCAACTTCAAGAAGTTTAGTTCTTCGGTTCGAGACTAGATGGCGCTAGTGCCGTCGACTAAGGAGCGTAACAGTAAGCAGAGCATACTTTTTGATGGAGTTAAAATATATAATAAACAAGAAATAAAAATATTAAATAATCTTTAAAAGTAAACTAAAACAACATATAATGAATAAATTCTAAATTCGACCCTGTCTATATGCCGACCGCTAATCAGCGTTATCGGTAACGATAAGAAATACCTTACTACCCGCTTTATTTATTACTATCTACTAAAAGATTGCTAACTTGTACATCAATACACAAAAAGATAATATTGGTTGTATGCCTAAATTAGTAAGAAGTTGTATGTCACGAAACTCTTTCCTCCCTTTTAATGTATATGCAAATATATATATATATATATATATATATATATATATATATATATATATATATATATATATATATATATATATCTGTATGCTCATAACCCATTTATAACTTGAATATTGTAACTTCTCATTAAGTGAAATGTATATTTCTTTTGAGAATAAAATATCTTTAACCATAAATGTTAACACCCCTTAGCCAGTGTTTTTGGGCGGCAACATAGTTTTTTTCGTTATTGGAAGGACAATATGGTAGCGAATAGTAATAAATCATAATATTTTCTGCTATCGGGGGCATAATTCTGAGAAAATTAGAGATCACTGAAAGAACAGTCGTAACAAATGGAATTTTTTTTTTCACGGAAAGCAAAGTTAATGTCATGACGCCACTTTTTTGGGAGCTAATTGTTATTTTATCCTTACCAACAAATGCGTGACATCATATTTTTATTTTAAAGTAATCGAGTCACTACTTTGGAAGAAATCGTTACTTTTTGTACATGAGTATATATAATATATAATAATCTTAATTCGTCAATAAAAAGTAAAATATGAATATTTTGTTATTTTTTTCTTTTCTTTTCTTTTTTCTCGATATTTTGTGGTCTAGTTTCACCCCTTTCAGGGTTGCACTTTACCGTTTCGCACACGTTTCGCAAAGAAAAGAACGAATTTTTGCTGGTTCTTCTCAGGACATGTACATTCCCAACCAGTGGTAAATTAAACATAAGAGTGACTCAAATAAATATTGTTTATAATCTATATTGAATAAAATAGTTTCTGTTTCAATTGTACACACATAACACGTATATTGACTTGTTTTAAAACTAAAACGTTGCAAACTTATAGATAAATTCTTGTGTTAAAACTTCAAAATATAACCACATTAATGTATATTTCAGCTAAAGTCAGACGAAGACTGCAAGTGCGAGCCGGCGTATCTCATCACATGACAGGACTCTGAGAACTGATTCTTCGAATAAACTGAATATGAATTGAAAGTATTAAAATAAATAAATTGCAGCTATTTCGAAAAGAAACTAAGAATAATAAAATGAACTCTTGTAATATTTTCAAAAACACGTGAATGCCATTTATTTCCGTATTCGCCCAAATAATATATGAAGCAAAGTTTAGATCTCGAGTCCCCATGTGCACCTGCATGCCGCATGAGGTCGTTACTCCATTTAGTGGGGGGCCGCCTTACACTGTGCTTCTTCTCCAAAATCTTTCCTCCCCATCAAGTTTCCTGAGAACTCGAACAAAAATTTTGAGCCCATTCTTGCTGGGTTGAAAGAAAAACGGTATACATTTATTAGAAAATACTAATTTGGAAGTATTTACTACTTTTATTCTTTGAGAACATAATCTCAGAAGATAATGAAAATTGTTAAAAATAAAACATGTTTATCCTACACATAAACAAAATCGAACTGTCTGTCTGTCATTAGGAATAATTGGCTTCTTTCTTTTTAGCTAGAGGTATTATTTGCGTGCTACTTAGATACAGTGCACTAGATTCAAAGTCTTAATCGAGAGTGTACGCGTGACACGTGATTTTTCAGTCAGATTTTTCAACATGTATTTATATTTTTCTATTTATATATAATCATGTTTGTAATCTCGTAAATTGTTGTTGAACAATTTACGAGATTACGATGTTTTAAATAGTAATATTAAAATTATTAGTAATATTTAATATTGCGATGTTTTAAATAGCAATTGCATTGTAAAGTATTCAATATTGAAATTAAAATTGAACATTGAATTGATGAAATAAACTATTCTCAGATGTTATTTATATGCTTTATGAAAAAGCTATATAGGAAAGAGCTTACGAATATAGAAAATAATTGAGTATCAAAAGCAGCTATATATATCACGTAATTACATAATAGTTTCTAAAATATTATGAATACTTATTGCTTAGTTGGAGCCGTGGTAGCGCTCACTGTAAATTCCACAGTATGTGAGCAAACCGGGTTCGATCCCCGCTGGCACCAATGAAATTGTTAATTGCAATTTTAAGTGCTGATTTACCACATGCTCGGCGGTTAAGTTAAAACATCGTGAGGAAACCTGCATGTCTGCGAAAAAAAAAATATTTCGAAGACGTGAAGTTCGCCAGCACGCATTGGGGCAGCGCGGCGGACACTTCCTTGCCCTAAAACCCTTTCAGAAATGAGAGGAGGCCTGTATCCAGCAGTGGGCCGTAATAGGCTGTAACTTTAACTTTTATGTCAATCAATGGTAAATACCATTTAAAGCAGTGGACTTTTGATAGGATGTTATGAATAAAAGAAAAAAATGTTATGGTTATTTTAGTTATTATAGTTTATTTACATATTAAGAAGTAAGAAATATCGAACAAAGTTGCCTTTGAGATAAGTTAAAGCACTTGCCATCATTCCATTCAACGTGTCATTGTAATCCGCAGCTGTTGCACTTTGTAGTCGTAATTCATGAGCTGATAAATGAACACTACTTGCAGCTACTAATGAGACTGTTTACACTAGCGATGTATGCAACTAAATCAAATATTTGGGACTAAGAAGTAATTTTACTATTATTAATATTATATTTTAACGTTTTAGCGAAGTGTTATTAATTTAAATTGATGACTTTTTTGGCATTTAATAGCATGGTCTGAGAATACTAATTTAAATCCACGGCCGCAGGTCGCATGTCTCATATGTATAATTCCTTTTTGTATGTTAACTATTTAAGATAATATAAGACTGACATGGTCGCTCTTTTGTATCGTTTAAAACTTGGTCTGTTGAGCCGGATCTTTTTTACGACCAAACGGAAAGGAATAAACTTCTAAATGTTTTAAACGCAAAACTGCAAGACATATACTTAAGTAGGGAAGGAATTGCGAAGTAGATCTTGAATAATGCACTCTTTGTAATTTGGCGGTTTTTCTAAACGTTAAGTAATTTCAAGTTCTTAATGACAATCAGGTTTAAAGTTCGAACAATTTATTTTAATAAACCGCCAACTGTGTTAATGGTATAGTTGCGTCAATTTCATTTGGTAAACAAGCATAATAAAATTATGATTACATAGATTTCATGAACATTTTGTGAATAATTTATGAAAGTGCAAAATATATTGAAACTCATAATATGAAATTTTGTTAAAGAAATTGTTATGGTGATGTATTTTATCGATTATTTAAAACACCTTAATATTGTTGTTGCACGTGGTTATTATGTTGAAGAGAATATTGAAGTTAGATTTTATAGAAAAGAAAATATTAAATAAATGCCATATATACTTATTAATTTGTTTTCTTACAATTTCCCTGCGCTTGAAAACAATATTTTGCATGCTGTATAATAATTGTTTTATTTTGTCGAGTGTAATGAGACCACATGTACACGGTGAGAGCTATAGGTGCCCTCTTACATTTCGGCGTTACGCAAATTTAGGTAATTTACGCACCGAGCGGGTGACGACCTACGCGAGCGATACTTTATTTCATATATATTCACTCGCTTGTACGTGTATATGTACGTAGGTATAGCGACCAAACGATCTTGATGTTCCATTATACTAGTTTTCTTAGGATGAAGTTCAGTGGATGGAAATTTTTTGGTGTGTCATTTTTATGTTATCTAACTAATTTATTATAATCTATTTGATATATTTTTCATTATTTATGAACCTTAGTGTTGACATAAGTACACATAAATATTTTAATTGTTCTGCAGTAATCGATTGTTAACCGATGTTGTTTAGTAATCGATTATATCTACTAACGATATCATAGTGGTATAAATAATTAAATAGTACGGTTGCAACCAGTTTTAACCCTTCAATCTCCATAAAAATACGCATGCGTCCGGCATATCCCGAGTGGTCGCATGCGACCGCACCCACCCACAGCACTTTAAACCATTAAAACTTATATTTAGAGACTGCTTTTCTATGAAGAAGTTTGGCAATATAAAATTCTGGTCAAATTCAGGTCTAAACAAAAGTCAGGTTTTACTTAATTACAAAAAAAATGTTATTGTATTTTGATAACAAAAAAAAATACCAAGCCGATGTCGGCAGCGTGAAAATCACAATTATTTCTTTATATATTACTCGAATTTATTTACGTTAAAACATAAATTATGTTTTAACGTAAATAACAGGGGGTGCTAAGAATCTCCGGTGGAGGTTCGGTTGCCACCTACGACGACTCGACCTGGCAACATTTAACGCACGCACACTGAGGACTGACGAGAAGATCCTGGAGCTGGAAGAAGAGATAGACAAGTTGCGCTGGAGTATTATAGGATTATCCGAGGTCCGAAGAGAGGGGGAGGACACGGTGATTCTCGAATCCGGCAACTTGTTCTATCACCGGGAGGGCGACCATCTGTTCCAAGGAGGTGTCGGATTTATCGTCCACAAGTCTCTCGTCAACAACGTTGTAAAGATTGGGAGTGTGTCGACGAGGGTCGCCTGACGACCTGATACTCAGAATCACCAAACGGTATTCGCTGAAGGTCATACAGGTTTACGCACCAACCTCGGCACATCCCGATGAGGAGGTGGAGGAAATGTATGAGGATATTTCCAAAGCCATGCATTCCTCCAAAACCCACTACACGGTGTTGATGGGAGACTTCAACGCAAAACTAGGCATAAGAGAAAGCGGTGAGCTGAAGTTAGGGAAATTTGGAGTAGGGCAACGGAACCGAAGGGGCCAGCAGCTGGCCGACTTTATGGAGAAGGAGGGACTCTTTATGATGAACTCTTTCTTCCAGAAGCGGCCCCACAGGAAGTGGACCTGGTCGAGCCCCGACGGTTCGACAAAAAATGAGATTGACTTCATTATGTCGACCAGACGCCAACTGTTCAGTGATGTCTCAGTGATCGCAAGGGTGAAAACTGGCAGCGATCACCGAATGGTTAGAGGCACACTGAACCTAAACGTTAAGTTGGAGAGGTCTCGTCTAATGAAGTCAACGCTCCGTCCCCCTCGTGCTCTAATCCAGAATCCCGAAAACTTTCAGCTCGAGTTACACAACCGCTTTCAGTGCCTACAAGATTGCAATGCAGTGGGCGATATGAATGACAAGCTCGTGGAAACTGTCCATGCGGTCGGAGCTAAGTTCTGCAAGACTCGCCGCAGAAGAACACAAAAACTCTCCGATCACACTTAATCTCATGGCTGTTAGACGGGAGATGAGGCTGCAATCGTCAACAGATTTGACAGCACACAGGCAACTGAACAGACAGATCTCCAAATGCATGCGGCGAGACTTACGCAACTTTAATACTGCTCGTATTAAAGAAGCGATCGAGCGGAACCAGGGCTCCAAAGTCTTTGCCAGAGATCTGTCTGCCCGTAAGAGCCAACTGTCAAAGCTGAAGACTGAGTGTGGCAGCATCGTTTCCGGGACACCTGAGATTTTGAGTGAGATTGAGAGGTTCTATGGGCAGTTGTACACATCATCGTTGGAGCCACACGCAAGTGTGAGTAACGATCCAAGAGCAAGTCTTATCCGACACTATTCCGATAATATCCCGGACGTCAGTCTAAGCGAGATTAGAATGGCTCTCCAGCACCTTAAAAATGGCAGGGCCCCAGGCGAGGATGGAATTACAGCGGAGCTTCTGAAAGCGGGTGGAACACCGGTACTTGAAGTCCTTCAGAAGCTCTTCAATTCCGTCCTCCATGGTGGCACTACTCCAGAGGCGTGGAGCAGAAGTGCGGTGGTCTTGTTCTTTAAGAAAGGCGACAACGCTCTCTTGAAGAACTACAGACCGATTTCCCTTCTGAGCCGCGTCTACGTGCTGTTTTCGAGAGTCATTACGAATCGTCTCGCACGCAGACTCGACGACTTCCAGCCTCCCGAACAAGCCGGTTTCCGAAAAGGCTTCAGTACCATAGACCACATACATACCCTGCGGCAGATTGTACAGAAGACTGAAGAGTACAATTATCCACTTTGCCTGGCGTATGTGGACTATGAGAAAGCCTTTGATTCCGTCGAAATTTGGGCGGTGCTGCAGTCCCTTCAGCGGTGCCAAGTTGACTGTCGGTATATCGAAGTGCTGAAGTGTTTGTACAGTAGGGCTACGATGGCTATCCGAGTACAGAACCAGAGCTCGAAACCTATCCAACTGCAGAGAGGTGTAAGACAGGGTGACGTTATATCCCCGAAACTCTTCACCGCTGCTTTGGAAGACGTTTTCAAGCTACTGGACTGGAAAGGATACGGTATTAACATCAATGGCGAGTACATCACTCACCTTCGATTTGCCGACGATATAGTCCTTATGGCAGAATCGTTGGAGGACTTAAGCACTACGCTCAATGACCTCAATAGTGCCTCCCAACGGATAGGTCTTAAGATGAACATGGACAAAACAAAGATCATGTTTAATGTCCATGTCACACCTATGCCGGTAGTTGTTGGGAGCACTATGCTCGAAGTTGTTGACGAGTACGTTTACCTGGGACAAATAGTCCGACTAGGTAAGTCCAACTTCGACCGAGAGGTCAATCGACGGATTCAACTCGGCTGGGCAGCGTTCGGGAAATTACGACATATCTTCTCGTCAGGTATACCTCAATCTCTAAAAACTAGATTGTACAACCAGTGCGTGTTACCAGTGATGACTTACGGATCTGAGACGTGGTCCTTCACTGCTGGCCGTATGAGGACGCTCAAGGTCGCTCAGCGAGCTATGGAGAGGGCTCTGCTCGGAGTTTCTCTGCGTGATAGACTCAGAAATGAGGATATCCGCAGTAAAACCAGAGTGACCGACATAGCCCAACGGATTAGTAAGCTGAAGTGGCAATGGGCCGGCCATATAGCTCGAAGAACCGATAACCGATGGGGAAGAAAGGTTCTCGAGTGGCAGCCTCGTACCGGTAGGCGTAGTGTAGGGCGACCCCCCACTAGATGGAGTGACGACCTGGTACGATATGCAGGAAGTCGATGGATGCAGGTGGCTCGGGACCGTGCTTTGTGGCATTACTTGGGGGAGGCCTATGTTCAGCAGTGGACTTGTGAAGGGCTGTAATGATGATGATGATGATAAATTATGTTCACATAAAACTTAACCTTACTTACAATGATATAATAAAACACTATACTAAAACACTAATAAAACACTTAAAAAATCCAAAAATCAACACAATAACATTCAAAAGAAAATGGCGTACGAAATGAACGTAGATTATAAATAAATATCCATAAACTAATTGACTTTATATTCCACTAGAGGATAG
This sequence comes from Parnassius smintheus behrii, assembly GCA_036936625.1. Classification (NCBI taxonomy): domain Eukaryota; kingdom Metazoa; phylum Arthropoda; class Insecta; order Lepidoptera; family Papilionidae; genus Parnassius; species Parnassius smintheus. The sequence continues at coordinate 1,366,815 of JAUPFT010000014.1, forward strand.
AAAATTTCATATTGATTCTATTGTTGCGTGCCATAATTTATCCACGGTATATAGTGGGTGATTATGTCTAGTATCAAGGTGCAGAAATAGGGGCGTCAAGAATTTTCTAGAAATATCTCACTAGCGCCATCTCGTAACGAATAGAAGAACTAAGCTTTCCAGGAAACTCGAACACTCGAACTTTCTGCACCTAGTCGGTCGGGACCGGTATTTGCTGAAACATTCTAGATGGCTAGATTCTAGATGTTTCGGTGGAAAAGGCCTATATAAAGCCGTTCAGAGCTGCGACCGAAGCAGTATTGAATTGGCGATACAAGTGAAGACTTCGGAGCGAAATAAAGTGAACTAAAGTGTTAAGTGTGATTAATTATTAGTGTGTTTTAAGTTTTAATTGGTGTTCGGTAATTAAAGTGTCAATTTTGGTAATTCAATCGGCAGTTTTTATTGTCACGAACCCTAAGCTCGTAACACTATAATGCCAAACTTCTTCATAGAAAAGTTGTCTCTAACATAAGTATTGATGCTTGCGCCCTCTTTTCCCAAAACAGGGTCGCTTCCGATACGGCATAAGAAGCTTAAACAGCTCGTTGCCAGTCCTCTAAAGGCGATTTTTAAAGGGTATCACTTAGGTTCCCCCGGTAGGCAGTGAGTACCTCATAACCACGATAGACCGGCTGTCGTGGTATGTGTAATGCATTTTCCGCCTCCCTACATAAAGGGTAGCCCTTTCCAATTGCTTCGGGCGCAAAAAAAAGTATTGATGGGTTAAAGTGCTGTGGGTGGGTGCGGTCAAATTTGACCTCTTAAATTTTGACAAAATATCGAAGCGTTCAAATTTGGACGCTTGCCGTTTTACGGTTAATAAATAAAATAACCAACTGTAACTAATATTTTTAATCGGTAATTACAGTCAATTACCATATTTTTATTATAAAAATATTTGCCGCAACGGCGTTGACTGAGCTTATCTCGAGTCAATAATTTCAGGCAGTACACACTTTTTATAAATCGCTTGTAACTTGGGTAACATATTTAAAATCCAAAATTTGTCGTCCCTAGATTTTAGTACTTTACCTGCATAATCTGGGCCAGGCCATATAGCAAGCATGCAGTCATTTTTATTCTTCATTATTTTTACTCCGGAGATAGGATATTTCTTTTTTTACGTTTAGAGACACATTGATATTTGTATTTATTTCCCCCATTCCGACTGGTAAGAAAGCTCTGCTACAATCAAAATAACTATAATGAATTTACTATCTGGTATAATAATAATGTGCGAACTTTATTACTATTTGAAATATACTGTACGAAAGTAAATACTTCCAGCGATCAAAAACTGCGACCGTAGTTGAGTTATATTTCGAAACACAGGCCAAAATAGCAGCGCCTATAACGGCAATCAACGCACACAGCACACTACGATAATATCGAAACGAGACGGAGCGCGCGAAATCAAATGACAGGTTCAACCTCGACAAGCGCTCGCGCGAATTCCGATGGCCGGTGCAGTGAAATATATAGTACTTTTATTTAATTCATTAAAAATTGTAGTGACGATTTAAAAAGTAAAAATCATAGTATAGTTTAAGCAAATGTTGATGATTATTTTGGTATAAATTTTACGTCAAAATGATGTAGAACTTCGGAGATATTGGGGGCTTATATCGAAGCTTTTTCGTCCGATAGTTGAATTATGTCGATTTTTTTACTTACTTGAAAGGCATGTAACGAAAATGTATTTTATCATATTAAATTATAGGATATTTGTGAGATAAAATATATTTTTTTTGATGGTCGATATTCAATAGTATCTACAAATTAGAGGTCCCAAATCATGTCACTCAGAGTTTTGGTGCATTGGAAGAATGATTATTACTATATAAATAAATAAGTTATCTAAAATTTACCTTGAGCTTATTGTAGTAGAGAGAACGAACTATCTTTACCAAGTAATTGTTATTTCAAGCAACGAACGGAAAACATATAATTTCAAAGAGGAAAACCTTGTAATTTCGCGCTTTTTTGTAATACTTCTTTTAAACCCCATATCACCCCGTAGGTGTCGTAAGAGGCGACAGTCTCCCTAATAACGACTAAAAATAAAGAACTGCGGTTGCCAACCCTCTTGCCAAGCGTGGCAACTGTGGCAAATATCCCACCTCCTATGGGGCAATCTATGGGGGAGGCTTATGTTCAGCAGCGGACTTTAATAGACTGTAGCGGCAACGGTCCAAATTTTGTCAAGCTTAGCAGGAGTGTTGGCTACTGCAAGGTCTTTATAGAATAAGGGTGACACACGAGTTCACAATTAACCTGATGTATTTATAGTATTTACAGTAGCTTATAGACATCTACATCTAGCCTCGACTACGCTTTTTTTATATAAATCTAAAGCGACTAAGAAATCACAGTCCACTTGGGGTAACTCAACCGAAAAAGAATCGGCGTTTAAGACTCAAAAAAGATGCATAAGGGCGATGTTTAAGCTTAAAACTACCAATAGTTGCATGCCATATTTTAAACAGTATAAAGTTCTGACATTACCTTGTTTATACATACTAGAAGTAGCTGTGTTTGTTAAATTGCATCCACAACGTTTTAAACGGCTTGACCAAGTAGTTCCACGTAATAGACGCGACAATACTCTTTTGTGTCATCAATCCGCTAAGACAGCACTAATGCGCTAAAGTATATACTGCATGGCTCCAGTCATATATGATAAAGCACCTAAAAGTTGGAAAGAATTGCCGCTATCGATATTTAAAAAAAGGCTTCGTAGCTTTTTGACAGTCAAAGCATACTATAGCGTAACAGAATTCTTGAATGAAATTTATTTTTATTTTGAGATTGTATAATGTTAAAAATTTGAATTACGTTTATTTTTGTTTATTATTTTATTATGTTATAGCCGTTTAGGTGATTAGTTTATATTTCTGTATATTTTGCATGCCTACTGGTAAAATATGGCTGATAATTGATAGAATCAGGCGTTACTTTGCGGAAATCCATTATAATAAAAAATAAAAATATAAATTTCTTTGCAACTTTCCGCTAAACATATAAAATGATGTGTCTTACCTGGATTGAAGCGCACCTCCCGCCCTCCCTCAATTGCAGACTCTACGGCGGCTGACCGCTCAGCGCCAGCCGCCGTAGAGTCTATATTACCTGAGGATGCCTCGTGTAGAGGCGAAACACGTGTCGTATTATCGTCGATGGTGTGTCTTGCCTGGAATAGTGGTGTTGAGAGTAGTGGTGCTTGGTCTAGTGGTGACGGAGTTAGTGTATGCAATTGAGGGAGGGCGGGAGGTGCGCTTCAATCCAGGTAAGACACATCATTTTATATGTTTAGCGGAAAGTTGCAAAGAAATTTATATTTTTATTTTTTATTAAATATGGCTGAACTCACTACCTATATTACCATGTACTGACTGTACCCATATTCGCAAAATAAAATATATTTATCTTGATGGTGACTAGATACTGCCATGGACACCTGCAAACAATTTCAAATTGAGAAGGCTACATGAGGCCTAGTTACCCCTGAGGACTAAGACGGAATGTCGTCAAGTAGTCTTGCTTTTTAAACCATGTGAGTGAGCCACGATTATTAATATTCACTGTAAACAGAAGCACAATTTAATATTAAAACAAGCTTTACTTTAAATATTTTATTGAGACCAACATCGAATTGACACATAATTTCTTAATTTCTAATGATATGTTTAGTTACATTCACTTCAGTGACCACTTATCGTTGATTATTTTATGTGGGATAACTCAATTTGTATCTCATACAAGCACTTAGAGGACGTCAGAGTCCGCAGTATGACTTCTTCTATTTCTATGTTGCGTTTTTTTGACGTCGAAGTTTTTCGAATACTATAGATATTGATTACACTTTAGGATTGAGAATAACACCAACATTTTTGATTTATATTAGTAAACATACATGTCATATACGATTAATAACAATTACGTAAAATTTTATGACCATTAAACCTTTAATACAAACATCAATATCTAAGATAAATTTTACTATGGTTATTATTAATAAATATTTCAATAAACAAGGATAAAAATATTCCTAACATTTAATTTCGACGTTAATATGTATTTATTTTTTTTACAATGTTAATGCATGTAGGTAATATTCGCACAATAAAACTTCTATGTTTTTATATCTAGCTAATAATAAAAAATATTTGACTATAAAATATATCAATAGCTAAAAATTTAAAAATGTATTTAAAATAGACACGCAACAGTTAAACTGATCGCGACCAAATCAGTTTTTAATTTATTCTCTAAATACACCCAATATGTTAAGGCGTGAACAATGATATTTCAAAAGTAGATTAACATCATCAGTGCATAAAATACTGAAATTCTATCAATAAAATGTGGTAACTCTTAATATGTAGATATTATAACCTAACGAATATAAATTATTTTAAAGAACCCGTAGGCATGTTATTTTAAATAGGTAACCGAGTGAGAGCGTAAGCAAGAGAGCATTCAAAATTTATGTGCAATCAAAATAATTTTAATGCGCTAAGTTGACTAGAAGAGAATGTCAAAACCAAAAAGCCACCAACATCTGAATGAGTGTTTGAAATTGACAATGATTAAAGTAGGGACTTAATAAGACTAAAATAAGAATAAAAAAATCATTTTAAGAATATAACAAGTTAATTTAATATAAAAATATAACAGCTAACTGAGTAAGTAGTCATAGAATAAACACAATACATTGAAAACTTTATTATTATAAATTAGTTTTGTGAGTAATAATAATAAGACATCACGTCATCATTATGTAAATAACTCGCTTTAAATTTAGTTAAGAATATTTTTCTAAAAAATTATTCCTACATTATGTTTTATTTTTAATACATTAATAATAGAACAATATAATTTAATAAGTTCTATCAACTAGGATTACTTATAACTATATGTTAAATTACTTTGATATGTTTTCGATATTCTTGGTCATGTCATACATGATGGCTCGACGCTTGATATGTTTACGTTATATTATATCTTATTATGACTACTTGACTACAATCTACGACGTACAAGAGGAATACTGTCCTTCTTTCTAGCTAAAGAACAGGACATACTTTCATGTCTTAAATTTTTATTAAAACTAAAACTTTCCCTAGTTAACATTGTCCGCGAAATCTACACCGGGAACTCCGACCAACAAAAAGATAGAGAAGGAAACGGAGCGCTGCGGACATTTTAAGTGACGCCAAAACCCAGCCACTGTATAGGACACTTACGTATATTATGCTCTTTGCGAAGCCATAACTATGCTCAAATTTTGTAAGAACATGCGATCATAGATATGCGTCTTCATCATTTGCGACATCATGGTTATAAGTAGGGATAGGCCGAATATGGATTTCACCGAATACGAATATTCGGCCGAATGTTCGGTAATTTTTTACCGAACTGAATATCCGGCCGAACATTATTCGGCAGGATAACCTCGGGACCCAACCAATTTATGTATAAACTTGTTACCGTAAAGCGCGCGGGATTAGCGGCGGACCCTGCTTCTCGTTCCCCGCCACACCTTATACATTACCTTATACTATTTTAACAGTTATTGCATCATCTAGTACTGAGCAAATTGCCGGCACATGCTTATTTTGACTATTCTTGTGATAAAAAAGTATTCCGTTGTTTTATTTTTAGTGAAAATTGATAATTTGTATATGATAAAATAGAGCGTCAGAAGATTTACTATTTGGACTTATTTTAGAGAATCTGACGACCAAAGTAAAGAGAAATGTACTAATGTAATGTAATGTTTCTTTGTTTGATTTCAAAAACATTTTATCAAGTTGATATTTGCCATAATCGGAAATAAATCTACAGTTCCTCAAAAACATAAATGTATAGAGTTATGCATTTTTGGCACTCTAGAGTAAGTAGATTTGACCCATAAATAAAATATACTTTCAACAGTAAAAGACATCGCATTACTCAATTCGCACATTTCAATACATTGGACACTATGAAAACGAATGTTCGGTGATTTAGCCAAATATTCGGCCGAATACGAATATTCGGTAAAGCTGCCGAATATCGAATATAAAACGATTATTCGGCCCATCTCTAGATATAAGTGCATATGTGTGCGTCTAGCAGTGGCTATTAATGAAAAAAGAAGAAAGATATGTGCGTGAGTCAAGAAGTTAAGCATGGTTTAAACGTCACTTGAAATTGCACGCAGCGCTCCGTCTGTATATGCTGATGGTCTGAGATAGGAAATAAAATATATAATAATAATACGGATATAAATATAACTGCTTAGAATACTGCAATATGCATACATAGACTATAAACTAAAAACATTTTTGGGTATATTATCACACAACACTAATTTTTTTGTGTGATTACACTGCTACTTTTTAAATTTAAAGCAGCTTTTAAAGTATTTTTGATTTGAAGCAATAATAGAGTACACTCACAGCTGCAAAGCCTATTAATACATTTATAAATATAGTTATTTTTACTTTTTTCTATGATAACGATCTACTTGCTAATACGCAATATTTTACAATACTAAACGTTATGTTATCACCACAGCATTGACATTTTAATTTTTAATTCCTTATCTAGGATAACAATTATTAATACCATTGATTCTGGGACATATAAGTATAAGCCATCGAGGAAGTAAAACTACGTAGTACCTACTATTACCTATTTATTCTGTGGTAAAACGTGCAGTTAAATAAATAAAAATGTCATCGAGTAATTTGTCATAAATTACTTAAGTACCTATATCATGGTCAATATCATTACATTAAATAAAATATGTCCTAATTTTAATCGATTTTACGAAATTTAATGTAGGTATACCTACGATCTCAGCTTGTTATAGTATATTAGTTTCATAAGTTCGAATAAGCACATTGTAGTAAACATAAATTAAAACAACTACAAAGTTTACGTTTTCTATAACATCAATCGTGCGAGGATTTTGTTTTGGCTTACTCACTCTATTTAGGTAGGTAGGTACCTATACTTACACGCTCTTAAAAACCTGTAGCAGAGAATATAAATATTGTACCTACAGTTAGTAGGTAATTAGGTAGTTTATTAAGACATCCGTCAAGATAAGTTCCATCTTAAAAACGTTTGTAATATTAGTTTTAAAATATTCTTAAATGTTGAATTATTTCCTCTTTTGATTCGTAATTAATACTAGATATTCGTTCTTCAAGTTACGTTCTAATCTACACAAGCTTCACAGGACTTGTAGGTCCAGGAATAGCGCAAGTATTTCTTGTATGACTGAGACAATAATATCTAATAAAATTATTTAATAATATATGTTACCTTCAATAACATACCTAATAACGTATGTATAGTAATCAACATTAAATATGTATAGTATAAAAACATCTGATTAAAATTAACAAAGAGGATTTTAAGTTTAAGAATAGAAAATAACGCTTTCATACTAGTTGAAAAAAAATACAGTACTTAATCAAATACTCCTTGTATTTGATTACTGGAAGCGGTGCTAATTTTATTATTTTACGTTATAAATTAGTACGATAGTATTGTTAATTTAATCCTACGTAATTATGGGATAATCAATTTGTACAGATTAAAAACAAACAAAAAATAATGAAAATAAAACAGAATAAAAATGGTCGTTTAATTTCTCGTGTTAGTATTCATTTATGGTACCACTTATTTATTAGAAATAGTCTAGTGATAAAAAATAATAAAAATTAATATTAAATCAACTTAATATTAAATGTATATTAAAGGAACAACTGTTCACAGGTCAAAATCTAAGAGCAGTGGGGCGGAATCAAACCAGCTAATTTGCATAAGACATAGAGAGCACGGCAATATCCTTAAAATATCCTGACAATCTTAGATAACTATATCATAACTTAATAATAAACACTGGATAATACATCTGACTAACTGATGTACTATAAAATGCCTCCAAAATTCCTCAAGGTCAATACCTAATTTTTTTTCGGAGCACAGATAATTGGCTATTTAGTGTCGTTAATATTGAATAGTACATTACTACACAGCACAAGCTTCGCGTAGATACTTATAAGTATTTAATATTATAGTAATATAATATTGACAATATGATTCCGTTTCCTTATCGATAAACACTTTTCTTAATATATTCCAATTTAATTAAATTTAAAAACATTTAGAATGTGCGTATAATATAATATTCACCTATATACTTTAAATTATTAACATCAAGTTTATATGTAATATTAACATATAAATGTAATTATTTGATAAACATGTAACAGTTTAATAACTTATTTAAATTATATTTAATATTCTAATGATATGTTTTAAATTTAGACGGTAGAAGTTTAACATTTAAGCTTTTGGTATAACAGTATAAATAGATAGTTTTTAGTGTTCCCTGCCAAAATTAGCAAAACGGAGCACTTATTTTTTATATTCACATCACTCGAAGAACCCTGAAGAATTCACCTACACACGCCTCGGCAATGCCATACAATGTGGCTAGTTTAAAATAGTGGATTATTATTAAATTCATTTTAAAAATTTCAAATTAGATATTTTTAAATATGTTATTTTTAAGTTAAGTCTATTCCAAGTTACTCATAATACATTTTAAATAATTTGACCATTAGTTGTCTACCTTACGATTCTGGAACATAAGCTTCATTGTGTCGAGAGCTTCCTCGAGGGAAAGGCAGAAGGCTTCGGTGTTGGTGACGTTGGAGGAACAGAAGGACGCGATGCAGAAGATGATAGAATCCTTCTTAGGGTTGTAGCTGCAGCCGTAGCCGTCTGGAACCACTGCGCCGTAGCCCATGAACGTGCCCTCGGTGGTAGTCGTCACCTACCGGAAACAATGTACGGATTTTTCTTATGATTTACACAAAAATAGTATAGAGACCATTTTTGTTTTTGTTTCCTATAAAAAATATATTTTTTTTTAAAATATAGTGGCCTTTTATTCGAAACAAAAAATCAAAATTAAAAAAGTTGATCCAATTCTCCAATTGAGGTTTAAAAGGAAAAAAAAAAACGTATACAAGTAATTGTTGTCGTAGCGTCGCGCTGAGACATATAACACAAACAAATAATCAATTTAAGAAAATAATCATCAAAATAATGTTGCGCGGCTAAGTTGACATCTCATCTCATGGCACTAGGACCATCTAGTGTCGGGTAACAGAGCGAGGAGAGAGCTTTCCAGAAAATGACATGACTAATTTTTTTAACCGACAGCGACATCTAGTATCAAATTGAAGAACTAAACTTTCTAGAAGCTCTACACTCGAACTTTCTGCGCTTGGTCGGTTGGCACGCGTATTTACTCGAATATTCTGGAATATTCTGGATGTTTTCGTGGAAGAGCCCTATATAAAGGCGCTGCAATACGCGATCGGGGAAGTATTGAATTTGGCAAGACAAGCGATGCTTCGGAGCGAAATAAAGTGAATCAGTGTGATTAATTATTGGTGTTTTAAGTTTTAATTAGTGTAAAGTGAATTACAGTGTTAATTTAGGTAATTCTATCGGCAATTTTTATTGTCACGAACCTCAAGCTCGTAACAATTGGTGTCAGAAGTGGGATAAAATCATGCCGATTTTATCTAAGGAGGAAACGGAGGGTGTTCGTACCCGCAGTCAACGCCAGCATGAGACGGACCAGAGAAGATTTGGTGGTGCAACGCCGCAGACGTCGGAGGGCCAACCGCCGGCAACGGATGCCGGTCCGTCAGTAGCTCCTGCATCTGCAGCACCTGATTTAGGCGCCCTAATGGTGATGCTGCAGGAGCAGGCCCGCCGACAGGAGGAACAGGCCCGCCGACAGGAGGAACAGGCCCGTCACTTAGAAGAGCAGCTCAAACGCGATAGGGAAGAGCAGATGCTTCTCATGAAGGACCTTCACGCTACCTTCGGGAAAGAGATAAGGGAGATGAAGGATAAGGTTGCTCAACATGATAACCGCCTGTCGAAAGCTGAGACCCAAATCAACCAAGTTAAGAAAACGCTGGATGAACTCAAACTTGGAGATGGAATTGCAGCCCCCGCAGTAGCTACTACACCTTCGCTACGTGGGTTCAAGGTACCACCGTTCGACGGGACTTCTTCCGGGTCGGCCTACAAAATCCAGTTCGAGGCCGTCATGGAGGCAAACGGCTGGAATAAAAGCCAGGCCATGACTGCACTCACCTTAGGCCTGCGCGACCAAGCCTTAACTGTGTTGGAAGCTCTCGGTAAGAAAGTGACCTACGAGCAGCTCCTTGAGGCATTGGAGGCGAGATATAGTGACGCTCACCTGGAACACGTCTTTCGCAACGTGCAACGCAGCAACGAAAACCTGCAGCAGTGGGCCCTTGAGGTGGAGAAGCTGGTGCGAAAAGCATACCGGACTGTACCTGCACTCATTGAAGGGAACCTGGTGCAGACATTCATCGACGGCATCCGTGACCTGGAAGTCAGAGCTGCTGTGAGGCTCGGGCACCACGAGACGCTTAAGGACGCCTTGGCCCATGCACTGGAGGTAGAAGCCGTGCGGCAGGACCATCGTTCCCGTTGCGTCAGGGAGATCGCAGCAGCTACAGTTCGCGACCGCAACAAAGGATTCAGCCCTAGGTGCTATGGCTGTGGGGAAAAGGGTCATCTTCGATCCAGCTGCCCTAACCGAACCCTAGAAGGGGAAGGTGAACGATCTCAGAAGGGAAATGCGGCTAACATCACCGCCCAGCAGCAGCCGGGATACGACTTTACTATCAGACATCGCAGCGGGAAATCTCATGGCAACGCAGATAACTCAAGCTCGTAACAATAAGTTCGCAATTGACAAAGATATCGCGTACATACACATACAGCCGAATTGAGATTCCTCCTCTTTTTTAATTCGCATAATAGACCCGTAAAGTTCCGCGCCAATTTAGTCTCTGTTGGTTGTTGATGTTGGTATTCGTAAGTTTTAAATAAGCATGGAATGTATAATTTATTGAAAACGCGGACAGCTGCTGGGGCAGAAAGGTTCTTGAGTGCCATCCTCTATAGGTAAACGAACTAAAAACCTTTTGTTCTCATTGATGGAGTAACGACCTGGTAAGATATGCAGGAAGTCGATGGATGCAAATAGCAGTCGATGGATTCCTTGAGGCCAATGTTCAGCAATATACTTGCGAAGGGCTGTAATATGATAATGATGCGTAGGTAATGTATGTGAAAGAAGCGAGAGAGATGTTGCAGGATCAGGGAGTCCGTTGTCTTTGCCTACCTCTCTGGATAACAGACGTGAGTTTATGCATTTATGTAACCTAAAGGCAGGGTGCGGACCGTGAACACAAAAGGTCGTGGGTTCGAATACGCATTTCGACTACCGTCGTGAACCATTCCTAACACAAGAATCTTAAACTAACGCGGAATGGTTAAAGTATTTGTTAATGAAAACAATATGCTTGTATGTCTAAACTACACAATACCTGACTGGTGCTAAGCTTGAACTCGATCATTTGCTTGTACGTGGGATCAGTAAAGAGAGGCGGCAACTCGCCAAGCGACTCCCTCGCTGCCTCGCGGAGTCCCAACAAGTGATTATCGATGCCACGGCCTTGGATATTGGCTTCCATGATTGTGGTTTGTTTACGAGCAGCCTCATCGAATAGTTCTAGTTTCTTTTGTTCCTGCGATAAGAAAATTGAAAAGGTTAGAACGCGGCTTGTGCCGTCGGTGTCGCCGTGTAGTGGCGGGTTGAGAGGATCTACTGCCCCATGTTATCTCGTATGTCGTAAGAGGCGAAGGACAAAAATTAAACAGGGGATGAGCTGCAACATCTTCCTGATAACTACATTGTTTGTTCACGTTCTTATATTAGTTATTATTGATTACTTAATTTGGCTTGGTAACAAAGGCAAATGTCCTCCCTATGAAGTAATTTATGGAAGACACCTTTTTTAACAATAGACTTTGATGATATTGGATGTACGTAATTGAACTTTCTGACACTGAACTCAGACAAACCGGTTAGCATCTACTACCAATATTTTTTCATTTTGCATCATGTATGTAGTATGTACAGCAGATATCCGGATCGTGGTTAACACGGACTTTCTGTATATACATTGACTCAGTTCGTGGTTAACATGGACATCACATACAGAATGTCGTTAACATGGAACCACGAGCCGGGATAACGGTTAGAAGATGTGCGTATGCGTAGGGGAGACGGAGGGTAATGGTGGTCACGCTTGTTTAGTTATATTTAAAAAGTATAAGAGATATTTTGTACGATACAATTAACAATCGAGCCCGAAACTAGTGTTGAACATTAAACGGTGAAACGAGATAACTTTTGCAGTGCAAGGTAAGCTTAATTGAAGTTTTGTTTACAATTGAAGCTAATATTTGAGTAAAATTAATTTTTTGTAAAATATTTTACGTGTAACACAGAAATTAGTGATCATTTTGCTGTATTAACAACCTTATCTAGCAACATTTTTTTATACATACAACGTTTGCTAAGCGATTCAAACGTAAATAAAAACAATAATTTAGCCATTTTACGTGACGGACGAATTTGAGTGGGGAAATCTCGGACGTCGTAGTTATTCCAAAATAATAAAATATTATCATTACTGTTACAAATGTAAAAAATATACAGAGTTATACGTAATATTTTAGCCTATCATCTACACTCTACCCTTTGAAACACTTCCGTGATGAATATTGTGCACTAATAAAAGTTTTTTTTTAGAATAATTAAATTATTTTTCTAATATATTGCAGACGCCATACTATTATCAAAAAAGTCAAGACCAAATATAAATTAGAAAATTTATAAAAACCATCAAAGCGGTCAGTAACGAAAAACTTTCACTAGAAAAAGCAGCTGTTTACTTTCTTACTAATAAACAGCGTTAGTAACTTTATTTGATTTCATTTTTAACCGGTTTTCCATTAAGTGTTCGTAATTATTCCACTCGCCCCTAACCCTGTAGCGAGCTCCTCACCCCGTACAAGTTGAAGGAGACCTTCCTGGTGTCGTCGTGATGCTGATGGTCATGTGCGCACATGGCGGCGGCCCAGGCTCTCGCGGGCGCGTGTGCTGCGCGGATGTTGTCGACGCGGCCGTCGTGGAACCTCCTCAGCGATGCCGACTCGTACGTTGACACCAGATGCCCGTGCAGCCTGCGCAAACACACCACTCATTTCTTTTTTTTTTACAGATTACAGGTGACCATTGAGTACACAGTGCATGTGATAGTATGTGGATGCTGTGGCTTAAAGGTATCTACATTTATGCTCGATTTAGAATCAAAATGCAGATACGTTGTCACCACTAAGATGGAATGCCTCTTTTCCAGTAAAAAGGGTCTCCGATTCTTTACACTTTCAATACGGTATTATATAGGAGCGTGGTGGACCTTAGTCGAGCCGAACCGTGCGCGCTGTGACCATAACATGGATTTAGCGTAACTCTAATACGTGTAAATACGGATGCCTCCGGTTTCCGGGCTCCGCTGAAAATCAACGCTACTTCCGTAAGTGGATTCCACTCCGTGGATGCTAGCGCTTCCACTTCGAATTGCGAATCCACTTACGGAAAGTAAATTTCTTGCAAAAATTTATTTTTATTTATGTTTTCCTTATCTTGTAAGGTTTCTGTTTACTTCTGAATGTGTGAGTGTATGCCAATAAAACGCATGTCTATGTCTGTTTCACGGAGGATTTGTTACATTATTTATTCAACAAACAGTTTACACAATATTTCACAGTAACTACAAGCAATACAATATAATAGTGCAACCAACATCGTTGACCACCAATTTTTTTATCTACTAACTACTAATTATTTCATCTACTACAATGTTTGTGTTTTCAAATAATCTAATAATAAAGAAAAATACTTCTCCCCTTAGTACTGAAAGTAATTCTTTTTTATAAATTCCAAAGTACTATTATAACAACCTCCTTTCATTTGTCAAGATTAATACTAAGCCCCATCGTCGACTTAACTTTGCAAATTAATAAAAATAATATGTCCTATTACAATCCTCTTGTAAGAATGCGTCGCCTATACAATGAGTTATTGATTAATAATAGTAAAAATATAGACATTTTTAATAACAAAGTAAACAATTTCAAAAAATCCGTATTAGATATACTTTGTAAATAATGCATTCAAGGATTATAATTAAAACTTAAATATAAAGGTAAATTTATTTTAATAAAGATTAAATTTTTCTAAATTTTCGACAACATAATTTTATATTACGTGGTAGAACTACGCTGTAGCTATATTATGGTTGTAGCAGGAATGAGTGGGCTCGACCAGGGAAGGACCATACTCTCACAAAATACCAGCGTAAAATATCAGCTTAACACTGCTGTGTTTCGTATGGTGAGTGTAGAGATCTGGAGACCCTTTTTTACTGGAAACGAACCATTTCATCTTTGTGCTCAGGGTTGACAACACTTCTGCGTTTTGATTCTTAATCGAGGATTGTGATATTCTTAGTATGTAGATGTCTATGGACCACAACATCCACTTACCATCAGGTGGACTATGTGCTCGTTTGTCACCCATATTCTATAAAAAAACATAAGTTTATAAGTATTGTTGGCGACGCGCCTATAAGAATATTTAAATTTATTAGTTAACCGATTACGAATAGCTTCTAAAAAGCAAATTATCGAGCAACAATATTCTAATAAGAAAATGCTTAGTTGAATCTTAAAGAAATATCGAATTAATGATATGAAGGTCTTGGGTTCGATTCCCAGGCCGGAATAGTTTATTGTTTTCCTAGTAATATTTTCTTAATAAATTCATATAGGGAATTTTTAAGATATAAATTATGTTACCAGATTTGTTCCCCGGTTGAAATCATCTTTCCAATGATGTTAATTTAAAGGAATATTAAAATAAATTAGAGACCGGATTTGTTCCTCGGTCGAGATGATCGCTGTGCATAAGTAGAATTAATGGAAATTGATTGCATAAGTATTGTCTTATATGAGTTTGATATGTTTTGTATGAAAACAAATGCCTATTTTCAATGTATTGATTCATGAAATATTTGTCTATGTTATCTGATAAGCGACATGATAACTGATAAGAATCTGATTAGAAATAGTTTCTTACAGTTTGAGAATTGTGTAGAAGCATTTATTCACCTATTATTGTTGATATTAGACTTTACATTTTTACTGATAGTCGATAGCCGTGCAAAAGTTAGTTGTTCAAATAGTGTGAGATCATAGACGCACGCTAGCCACGTACTTAGGAGGCCAAGTATGTAAAAATTTAAATATTTGTAATTTCAGCAATTTATGTAAAAATGACTTGTGAAACATTTCAGATTGATTGTACGTGCAAAAGAGGTGAATTCTGTGTTATTTTTATGTGAAAATTCCTGTGAATAAGTGAAATAATGATAGTTTTGTACAAGAAATTTAAAAGTGTTTTAATAGTGAAATGTATAGAGAAAATGTAAATTAAACTGTTGTATTGATTAAGATATGTATAATTTCAAGTGGAAAACATTGTTTTAACTTTCTATGTTAAATATTTAAGAAATTTCAACGTTGAACATGTGAGTAAAGTAGGCATATTTTGTTAAATAAATAAAAGGTTTTTTGTGATATGAAAATGTAATGTATATCGTAGTATAGATATTTTTTTGTGCTATCTTTATAAGTAAATTGTATAAATGTATGTCTTATACAAATAAAATTATTGAGAAAACCGTGAGAAAGTGATAGTACAAATTGATGTAATTGAGTTGCGCAAGCGCACGAATGGCGCGGCTCACTTTCGCGTATAGCTCAGGGGTAGCTCAGTAAACGAGTTTTCTTGCAATTCGTTCGGGAATCCTTCGGGATTAGTTCGGGAATCCTTCGGGATTAGTTCGGGAAAAAGTGCAAAACCAGCAGTCAACAAGAAGAAAAAGTGTAGGGAAGTGATAGGGAAAAGTGATTACTCTCTCACGGAACGGTTTGAAGATAATTGCTGTTTTATTCCCAAGAAATTCAAAAAATAGAATTTCAAAATTATACAGTCCACATCGAAGAATTAAGGCGTTGGGACCGGGACGACTTCGGAAGACCCGTAATCCCCGCCTGAACCTATTTTCTGAAAAGGAAGAGGTTATCGCCCTTGTGTGTTACTCCGTTGCGGAGATCACATACGTTGTTCCCGAACCCAACGTAGGCGTTATAGGAGGCCGGATCGAGAGAAGCCTCGATTCCTCCCTTCTGTTTCTTAGTTGAACGTTTACGAACGCTTGGTTCCTTTTCAAGAGGACCTTGTGTGCCTGGGTTTCCGTTTCAAGTATAGTTTGTAATAAGTAAGGTTATAAGTATTTGCGCTCTAAGCTCGTTACTGTTACCTAATATGTTGTGTGCACGTTTTGGAAAACCATCCAGATTGTAACTTTGTATTTATTATGTTCAATTGTTCATGTTTTGGTGTTATTCATCATCCATATTCTATATGTTTCTTTCTAACTTTATACAACTTAAATATAAATTATAAGATGACACTTACTTGAAGTAAGTGTACTGCAGTGCGAGCTGGATGTAGACATCGGGGCTGGTGCGGCAGGACTTCATGAACTCGCGTCCATATCTGTCGTACGTGTACACCTTGAAGTCCAAGTCCGCTATTTGACTGCAAACAAAATTTTGGTATAATGAAAGTCATTTCAACTTCTCACTATAATAATTAAATGATTACTACGTGAGAGGTTCCTGCTGCAGCCACGCTTAGAATACATAGCTGCAGCACAAATGGGTCACGACCTGGGCAAGGAACACGCTCTTACAGAATACCAGCGTAAAGTCAGAATAATGCTACTGCGTTTCGTATGGTGAGTGTAGAGAACCGGAAACTTTTCTTACTGTTAACGAGGCATTCCATCTTAGTCCTCAAGGTTGTTAATTGATGATAGATGTATATGTTTACTGTCCACTTACCATCAGGTGAACTGTGTACTCGTTTTTCATCTTTATTCTATAAATCTAATGATTGTTTTATTTATACAAATATTAAATAATTAAAATCCGCTAAAACTACATGGGACGTGCACCACCTGATCACCCATAAGAAAGTCAACCCCCTCATGTCGCTTCGTAGCTGTTATGTGAGGCGACTTATGCAAATGTCAGAAAGAGCTTACGGCCTCCAACTACATCTATTTTCGATTAAATGAACAATAAAATATCTTTTAAGTTACATACGTCTATATACGTCGCACTGCTGGGCACAGACACTTTTGAGAGGGTTTTAGGGCAAGGAAGTGTCTGCAACGCTGCCCGAATTGGCGGCGTGTTGGCGGACTTCTCATGTCTTCGATGTATTTTTTTAATTCTCAGACATGCAAGTATCCTCACGTTGTTTTCCTTCACCGCCAAGCACGTGGTAAATCAGCACTCAAAAATTTCAATTAACAATTTCATTGGTGCCGACGGGGATCGAACCCACGTTGCTCGTGTGCTGTGAAATTTACAGCGAGCGCTAAGCCCCAGAGCTAAGAATTCTATATGTGTCTTTGTCACTGAGCTTCTTCTAAACGGCTGAATCACTTTTGATGAAAATTTTTGCGTGTGTCTGAGTACGTCCCTGGATGGTTTAGATTTACAATTGGACCCGCTAGGTGACACTGTTGTCAAGATCCTAAATTCACCCTTGTGAAGCCGGAGCGGATCGCTTGTTTGATATATTACTTAAATATTTTATTATGAAATAATCAATTAATTAATGACTTATATTGCGATATTAATTTTGGTGACTTTTTAAAACTTTGCGCTCAACTACCGGGTTGACTGGGAGAGAATGTCTAAAGGCATTAATTCCGCCCTTTGTAATCCTTTTTATTAAGGTGCAATAAAGTGGAAATACATAAACAAATATATAAACTACCGCAGAGTCTACTTCACCTGAGAATGCCTCGTATAGAGACGAAACACGTGTCGACGGTGGAGTGTCTTTCCTGGCAGTCGTGCTGAAGGTAGTGGTGACGTGGACAGCACACGCGACTCAGGGAGGGGATTTAATTTTATTACACGGATCTTTGCTAATAAAATTTTAACGCTTTTAATAAAATGGATTTCCACAAAGTACTTAATGTCTGATTCTATTAATTAACGCAAAATTGTTTAAGTATCAGAATTAAATTTACTGAAAGTACAAAATTAATGCAAACTCTCACAATCTACGTAACCATACCGATCCAGTTGCTTTGCGGCCAGATCGATCGTCTGGTGCAGATCTGGCGTGAGGTTCCACCGCATTGCCTGTGGCGCTGGCAGTAGCGCTGGAGGTGGGATGGGGCGGTCGGCAACTTCTGCGCGAGCTAATGCCCGCTCTGCTAGCCTGATGACTGCCACGCCCTCTGCCGAGCTGTGCTCGTAGCACATGCCCACAGTGCCATCCGATGAGATGATTAACTGTAAAAATAGAACTTTGAAAAACAAGTAGTACTTACAACAAGCACCAGTGACGAGGTGCTCACGTCTGGCCCTACGACCTTCAACTCGCCTGCCAAGCTTTATATGTGGTAGAGCCATGTTGCTAGATTAGGTTTCTCTCGCGGCTCTACCCATAGCTCTCACCACACTACAAAAGGTTAGCTGGCAGAGAATGCCTTTTCGGCATTAAGTTCGCCTTTGTACCAAATTGTTTTGTTTGAGTGCAATAAAGAATTTTCTATCTATCTATCTATCTAGGTTATGGTTGCAGCACGAAAGGATCGTTTCAACCGGGGAAGGACAACGCTCTCACAGAATATCAGCGTAGAATAGCAGCTTAATGCTGCTGTGTTTCGTATGGTGAGTGTAGGAAACTAAAAAATCTTTTTACTGAAAACGAGGCGTCTCATCTTAGGCCTCAGATGTGACAACGCATTTGTATTAAGATTCTTAAACGAGGATTGAATTTGATGCCAGTGGGCCACAGCCACGTGAGTAGATAAACGCAACAGAGGCAAAGCTTCTTAAGAACGTGCAAAAGTGTTACCTTTTTGGTACCTAGGGCAATAGGCGAAGACAAATTAAACAAAACAAACTCAACACATACCTACTACATACCAATCCACCCACATACCTACAAATGTTTAGTAAAAGCTTTTAATAACAATAAAAAGGTGAAAACACACCGTGTAGTACCCTCTTATTATTAAAAAACGGATCACACATTATAATAAAGGTACTTACTTAAAAAAGTTATTATCAAATATTTACTGACTTACCTATTGTACTCCTTGAGATAGTTAAATTATGATATATTTTTATTTTTTCTAGTATTTTTCATACACGCAAGACAATAACCATTATTAATAATACCACGTTTTTAAATTAAAATGTTCAAACTTGCAACTAACAAAACAAAGAACGTGCTTCGCATTGACCTTCAGACTTCAGAACCTGCGAATGTCCATTGGCTATGCCAGCGTAACCGGTTTTATCCAGTCTCGACGCGTACGCGACAAGCGGCCAGTGGTCACACACACATGCCGCGCGTGCTTGTAGTAGTGCAACCGATTCGCGCGGTTGTATGAAGCTTTATCTCTGTTCCGTTTATCTACTCATGTGCCACAGCCTCCACGTATCATCAGGTGGACTGTATGGTTCTTTGCCTGAATTATTCTATAAAATATATGTTACGTTTGGAAACAAAGAAAGATGAATAAAATATTGATTACCTGGACGGTCTTATCGAACCAGCGGTTGGCGGAGTGGTATTGGGTGCCGGCGCCGTGCATGGCCCGTAGCATGGCGTTGGTGTCGGGGTCCGCGTCCGCGCGGTCGCCGCCCGCCTCGTCCACGCACAGCACGCACAGCGCACGTGAGATCAGCTCCAGGTTCGAGCGATTGTTCTCCTCTGTAACAATTGAATACAACCTGTAAAGCCTCGTTAGTTAATGGTCGTAAGCGTGACTGTTAAATAAGAGCCTCTCTCTCTTTGGATGAAGCATGTTGGCCCAGGGTTGGGCCAACATCAGTTATCTGTCAACAATTTCTCAGTAGTATTGAACATCCTCCGAAGTTGGTTGTGTTTCACCACGTGCATCGGAAAACACTTAAAACTGTTGACCCTGCGCCTAAACTCTCTCAGGGCGTGTGGGGTTGCCATTCAAACAGGCTATGAAATTGGGGAATGGAAAGTACATCTGTGCTTGCGCATACACTCGTACGCTATAATCCTGTCCTGGTGAAATGGCTAGTCTCTAAGTAAAATAGAGGGAAGATCACAGCAGTAAGGCCCATATTCAAGAATGGATCTTACACCACTTACTACGCGAATAAGATATAACTGTATTTATGTATGTTTGGGTAGTGTTTAACATCAGACAATACTTAAATAAAACTAGTTTATACGGATTTTATTGCGTATACTTACTTCGTATTCTCGAATAACAAATAAATAGAAAATAAGTTGATATACACGATTAAATGCGTAATGACTAATAACTAGTTTTTTTTTATAATGATTTCTTATATTTACGCGAACACTACACATGATTAAAACTACTTTTACGGATTTTATCGCGTTTATTTTTACTTTATATTATTTTTACTTTATTTATTAAGTAGTTTTTTTTAATGTAAAAAATTAAAGTTACGATTGCCGACTTTATACGTCCCACTGCTGGGCACAGGCCCTCCCTAATTTCTGAGAGGGTTTTAGGGCAAGGAAGTGTCAATCGCGCTGCCCCAATACGTGTTGGCGAACTTTACATGTTTTCGAAATATTTTATTCTTATGTTTCAGACATGCAGGTTTCCCCCACGATGTTTTCCTTCACCGCTGAGCTCGAGATAAATCTTACTTACTTACTTACTTATCTTCACGCACAATCCCTAACGGGGTAGCCAGAGAGAACAGATCGCCAAGTGTCACGATCCTTACATACCTCTTTCGCTTCTTTCAGGTTCATTAACTTCTTCATACATGCACGTCTAGGTATCCGAGTACTCTTGACCCTCCCCTCTTCGAGCAATTTGCTCACATGGTCTTCGAAAGTTAGTCTCGGTCTACCTCGACACCTTTTAATATTTACTTTCGCTCTATATATTGTGTCCAAACCATTGGAGGAGAACGAGTGATAAGGTCATCTTTCAATCCTGCCATATTGCGAATCTCTTCGTTTCGTTTTCGGTCGGCTATGCTAACGCCACACATTTTACGAAGAGATCGCATCTCCACTGCATTCAACTTGCTTTTATGCTTCTTCTGGCATTCCCAGGTTTCGCTGCCATATAACAAAGTCGGTACCAACACTGCGTTATGTATTGCAAAGCATGCACGCCTTGCCTTTTTACTAATGCATTCAGGGCACCATTGACTTTGTTTCCGGCAGCGACACGCCTATCCACATCTAAATCACATCTTTCATCCCGGCTGAAAGCACTCCCCAAGTATACAATTTCATTTACCTGTTCTAGACATTCCTGATTTACCCATATTTCACATTTCGTTCTCTCTTTGTCCTTTTCAAATACCAGAACCTTAGTTTTATTAGCATTCAAACGGAGACCTTTAATTTCACATTCCTCTTTCATACACGTGACTAATGCCTGCAGTTCTGCTTCTGATGGTGCAATAAGCACTGCATCATCAGCAAACAGCAGACAATTAACTTTTATGTCACCCAATTTCACACCCAAACAGCTATTTTTCAGCTTCTGTAAACAGCTGTTGAGATACAGTATGAACAGCCAGGAAGACATGACACAACCCTGTTTTACGCCCGCTTGGACGCTAAACATGGGTGACAGGTCATGCCCTACCCGCACACAGGCTTTACAGTCATAGTAAAGTGACTGCACAGCCCTTAACAATCGACCATCCACACCATATCCCGGCAACAGTTCCCACATTTTCTTCATTATAACCTTATCAAATGCTTTCTCCAAATCCACAAAAGCACAGAAAATCCTCTGATTAACACTCAGAAGCTTCTCCGTGATCATGCGGAGAGAAAACATTTGATCCGTGCATCCTCTTCCACGTCTAAATCGGCATTGTGCCTCCCATAAGAATCTTTCCGATTTCTCTTGGAGCCTACGTGTCAAAACCTTCGAGTAAACTTTACTTGCTAAACTGGTCAAGCTGATCGCCCGATAGCACCCGCAGTCAAAATGTGAACCTTTACCTTTATATAAAGGCACAATGACCGCGGATCGCCAATCATCCGGGACATCTCCCGTCCGCCAGCACAAATTGCACAGCAGATGCAATTTGTGCTGACTAGCTGTCCCAGACGCGAGGCCCACCGTACTTGATCATTTCAGGAGTAACTCTGTCTAGTCCCGCAGCCTTACCACATTTCAAACTTCGAATCGCACGTTCAATCTCTTTCATACTGATGACCTCAGTGTCATCGAGGTCCGTGTCCGGCGTGCCAGTCACGGCGTCACCCCCGTATCCTTCACTAAGATCATGACACGCATACATTTCTCTATAAAATTCACTCCATCGCTGCATGACGTCCGATTTTTCTGAGAGGACATCATTGGTCCTCGAAAGCACTTTGTTCATTCTTAAGGCTGTCGTACCACTCCGGGACCTTCCAACCTCTTTCCAGAAGAGTTTGGAGTTTTCCCTAAAGTTGTGCGACAACCTCTCGTCCGCTTCTATTCTACACCTTTCACGTACTTCCTCAATCAATGTTTTCGCATGAACTTTCTGCAGCTTATATTTTTCTTTCATCTTCTCTCTCATATGCTCATCGTTACTAGAGGCCAAGTAGTCTAACCATGCTTTTTTCTCCTTTTTCACAGCTTCTCTCACTTCATCATTCCACCATGAATCTCTTCTTTTACTACTACCTCTTTTTGTCGTTCCACATACTTCTTCCGCTGCACTTACCATTCCATCCCTAAGGTTCTGCCACGTTCTCTCCACACATTAGATGATGTCAAGCTTTTCGGCTACCCTCGTCTGATATTTGTCCCTAGTATCCGCTTCCTGAAGCTTCCAGCTTCGGATGCGACAGACCGACTGTGGTTCTGTTACTGTCGTCCGGTAGCGCCAACCCGCGAACAAACCCCTTAATCTAGTAATTACTAGATAATGATCCGTTCCCAGGTCAGCACCCCTGAACACTCGTGTATCCATCACCTGTTTTCGCAGTCGGTCATCCACCAGGAACAAATCAATCATACTTCTCTCATTCTTTCTTTCTCTAGTGTACATATGGGTTTTCCTGTGATTAAACATAGTTTTTGTCACAAGAAGACCCTTTCCCTTGCATACAGCCAGTATAAGCTTGCCAGCATCATTATCGCCAAACTTTCCAAGCACCGACTCGTATCCTGGTCGAGCGATACCTACCCATCTATTCAAATCACCACATACAACAGTTCTTTCATTTCCCTTAACCAAATCTAGAACTTCTCTTACATTCTCCTAAAACTCCTCCACTACCGGCGCATAAACAGCCAATAGGAATAACTTCGTCAGTCCCATTTTGAAGCGAACCCAGAGAAGTCTTGAGTTCACAACCTTGTATTCAGTCATAAGATCGACCAAACGGGACGACAACAGCACTCCCACTCCCTGGCAGGCGTTCTCGCTTTCCTGGACTCCGGACCATATAGCTAACGTCCCGCCAGGGAGCTCTTCAGTACCACTGCCTTTCCGTTTGGTCTCCGACATACACACGACATCTAATTCTCTTTCTTTCATTATTTCGATCAACTCATTCGTCTTATCTCTCATGCCCCCTCTAACATTCCACGTGCCAACTCTGCACTCCGTCTTCCACCTTCCGCCGTGTCGGGCTGTGCGTGACGGGTGGCGGTCCCCATCGCCGCTTTGCACGCTGCATTCCACACTAACGGGGACGAGCTGGTGTGCGTCGCCTTGGGGGGACGCCCTAACCCTCGTTTGCATGGGTGCGCAGCTGTGTAGAATTGCAGCCCTGAAAAGGGCTGGCAGGGGTCGCGACGAGCACGCTTCTACAATGACCCCCTAGATCGAGATCAATCAACAATAAAAATTGAAATTAAAACTTTCATTGGTACTGGCGGGAATCGAACCCGGGTTGCAAGCAGTTGTAGAGCCATGCGGCAGCTTTGCTGTTGCACGTATGGGCGGACTCCAACCGGGGTGGTACCACGACCTCACAAGATACTGGCGTGAAGTGGAAGTTCAGCTTCCGCGTTTTGTCTGGTGAGTGCAGGTGACCGGAGGCCCCCCCCCCTTAACATGGTAGCGAAATTAAGTTAAGAACTACCCTAGGAGGGTACCAACACCTCTAGAGAATTCCTCGCTGAGCATCCACGACCAAGTTCTTCCATGCCTGAGCGTGGGTGCTCAGGCTGCCCCGTCCATCCGGACGGATATCAGATTTCCATCGACGCCCCTTAAGGCTCTTCGGACCATTGTCTTGTCCGGAATGTGGTGGTATCGGGCCTGGGCTGATACATCAACATCGCAGGATTCCTGGAGGCGGAATTATACTCTAAAAAAGAAGTATAATTCCGCCTCCAGGTCCTTCAAGAGTCATTGCCAAGGCAAAGTCAGAGCCCATAGGCAGAATTGGCGAGAAACTAGTTCACTTTCCTTCTGGAACCTGTGAATTCTGGTCTCTTGTCAAGGCTGTCCAGGGAAATTTCTGTCAGCTATCTCTTCCATCTCTGCACAGGCAGGACGACTCGCTGGCCATTGCCGCAAATTCTCGCTCTTTCTTTGCGTCCAACTCGACTCTCGATGACGAGGGGAGTACGCCGACGACCATCCCGCGATGTGAGTGCTCCATGCCGGAGGTGCAGTTCACACAGCGCTCGGTTCACAAAGCACTCCTCTCCCTGGACATCCACAAGTTGAGTGGGCTTGACGGAATCCCCCAATTGTGCTGAGGACGTGTGCTCTAGCTGTATTGGCACCGGTTCTAACGCGTCTTTTCCGTTACTCTTACTCCCTAGGCGTAGTCCCAAAACCATAGAAGACGGCTTTCGTCCACCTGATTCCTAATAAAGGCGACCGCTCAGACCCGTCCAACTACAGGCCTATCGCCATCACCTCCTTGTTCTCCAAAACAATGGAGTCGATTGTAAACTGCCAGTACATGAGGTACCTTGAGGATCACCAGCTGATTAGTGATCGCCAATACGGTTTTCGTCGTGTTCGACCAGCTGGTGATCTTCTGGTCTACCTGACTCATAGATGGGCGGAGGCAGTAGAGTCCAAGTAGGGGGCATGGGGGCGTCTGACATTGCGAAGGCCTTCGATCGGGTTTGGCACAAAACGCTACTTTCGCTTCCTTCCTATGGGCTTCCTAAGAAATTGTGCAATTGGATCACTAGTTTTATGGTTAATCGGAACATCAAGGTTTTTGTCGACGGTGCAAGCTCTAACTACAAGCCTATTAATGCTGGCGTTACACAAGGCTGCGTGCTATCACCAACGCTGTTTCTTCTGCATATCAAGGAAATGTTGTAAACCGGTAACATACATTGCTATGCAGATGACAGCACTGGTGATACTCTGTACACCAGCCGTGCCAATATTTCTCGGGAAAACGTCTCCGAGTACCGGGACAAACTGGAGGAACCGAGAAAAATTGTGTCAGATGTCTGAAGTCGAGTCTTTGCTGAATAAAATTTCGGATTAGGGGCGACTAAATCTAGTTCAATTTAACCCTCAGAAGATACAAGTTTGCGCGTTAACCGCTAAAAAGAACCCCTTTGTCGTATCTCCTCAGTTTCAAGGCACTCCCCTTGTTGCCTCAGCCAGTATCGGAATCCTCGGCATCAAAATATCGAGTGACGTGCAGTTTCGTGGTCACTTTGAAGAGAAGGCCAAATTAGCCTCTAAAAAGTTTGGCGTGCTCAGCGGAGCGGGACAATTTTACATGTCGGCACACCACCTGCAACTTTATAAGGCGCAGGTTCGCCGCACATGGAATACTGTTCCCATCTCTGGGCTGGGGCTCCCCAGTGCCAGCTCCTTCCTCTTGACAGCATCCAGCGTAGAGCGGCTGGAATCGTCGACGAACGAGTGCTTTCCGATGCGCTGCGAAGAGATGTTGCTTCTCTTTGCATTTCTTTCGCGTATACCACGGGGACTGCTCTGAGGAATTGTTCGGATTAATCCCAGCCGCCAAATTTCATGAACGAACTACGCGGCAAACCTCCCGATACCATTCACACCATCTTAATGCTTGGTGGTCCACCACTGTATTTTTCACTAGGAGTATTCTTTCACGTACGAATTCTCTGTGGAATAATTTACCACCGGCGAATTTTTCGGACCGATACGACCTAGGGGCCTTCAAGAAAAGAGTTACTCCTTTCTAAAGGGCCGGCAACGCACCTGAAATTCCCTTGGTGTTGCGGTTGTTCATGGGCGGCGGTAGTGACTTAACATCAGGTGAACCGTATGCTCCTTTGCCCCCTCTTCTATATAAAAAGTGTACTGTGAAATTGACAACGAGCGCTAAGCCACGGCTCATCAAAATAAATCATTATCGGACAATATTGTTTAGGAAGAGAACAGGAATCACTCAAACCTCTAATGAGTTGCTCCCTAGCCCTGGCCCACTGGTCTCGGCCCATGGATGTCAGGAGACCCACCCTGGGAGCAGACGTCGCCCCTGCTGCGTCCACCATAACATGCAGCAGCTGTGCCTGGATTTCGCCTGGTGTAAGTCGTCCACGATCCACCGCTTTTACGGGAATTGGGTAGAACTGTCGGAAAAGGAATCAGTGCAAACGTTTTTCTTAATAAAATGAAAGTGACACAGACTAACAATCAACCTGATGATAAGGCTACTGAATACAGCAGCAGTTTGCACCGATGTGTTCCAGTCTGAAGGGTATATATTGGCTAATATAATGACAGGCCGTAATGCATTTCATCTAAGTCCTCAGCAGTGATGACGCATCTGTGGTCTTCTTTTTTGAATTTGGCTGCTGGTGTCCGTGGACAGCAACAGCCATTTACCATCAGGTGAACTGTCAGTTTGTTTGACACTTCAATTTTATAAAAAAAAATCTGAAATTCCAGCACTAAGGCACTGATGAATTTGCTGATTGCAATTTTATGCGTTAATTACCACGTAATCGGTGGTGAAGCAGACATCACCATGGAAATAAGAAATGTATTAAAGACGTAGTTTTAAATATTAAATTGCCAACCTTCTCAGGATCAGTGGGCCATAATGCATTGTCAAAAAGATTTCATCATAATAACAATTAGCTTCGGCGCGTTCCGTAGTCTGTCTTAAACCGAATCAAATTACGCAAGGTCTCGGCAAACTGTCTAACTGACTAAAATAATAAAGCGCAGCGAACGGCTGCGGCTCCCGGGATGCCGCTAAGTGATTAATTTACCTTAGGGGCCGAAGAAATGCGAAAGTGTATAGTAATTACTATGGTCATAAAATACCATTAAAGTTTATTTCCTGTAAAGAAAGTAAGAAGTTGAATGATAATAATATTTTATTTGCATAAAACATGGTAAGTATGTAAAAGATTATACAGAACCTTTCAGATCTGCATGTTTTGCTACGAATATACATAGCATGAATTTTTTTACATTATTGTTTATGGCTACAAAAATCCTGAATACTATAGAAATTACAATAATTTAACCAACGACACAATTTTAATTTCAATAATCTGGTATTTAATATTATAAAGTATCTTATTATATAAGCGTACACACATAAATAAACAAGTTGTAATGAAAACGCGAACACTTCACATTGAATTAAACTATTTATACGGATTTTATCGCGTTTATTTAACTTATTTTTAACGTTAATTACCCATGTTTAAAATAAGTTAATTAAACGTGATAAAATACGTATAAGCAGTTTTATTCAATAAACAACTTTTATTACATTTTATTATTCCAGGAATATCGTTTACCACAAGCCTGTATGAATCTCGGCGACTACGCAGATTCACAACATCTACCGCTGTAAACAGAGTTGTGTGCTTATGTACTAACATGCATACTTCATAAATATTAAAGTGATGGTAGTGCTAAAAAGCCAAGTTTTTTGAATACCGGTTGATATGAGTCATTCGGATTTAGCCCACATATCGCTCTAATGCATCCTACAAATTAATGCCTTTACTAGTGCATCGTGTCGTCTATTTACAAGTAGGTAAAATCAGTTCTCCATCGATACCGCTTTTACGAAGCGCGTTTTTATTCCTAGAATATCTATTCCTAGAATAGAAATATCATAACATATTAAATAATGTGTCCTATTGGTTATACTAAATAAAATGAAATAAATAAAAATCGCATACGTAATTCCTGCATGCCACAATCACCAACTCCTCGACTTCTTCAGGATCGCGAGGTGGATGCGGTAATTCTAGGCGATCCTTGCCGACCTTTGGGATTCGACACACGCCTAGTAGACGGTAGAACTGCTCCATACACAGCGGTTGGCCTTTCTCACGGCTTGTGGCTCTCTCTAGTGGCAGCTCCCCTCTGAGAGAAAAAAATCTCCATTATTTTTACCTTCACCAATCATCTTTCGAGTCCACAGTTGGGTGTGGACTTTTAAAATAATGTTTACACCAGGTAAAAAAAATTAACCAACGTTAAGCAAAAGGTCGTCTTATACCGGTAAGCGCATTACATGGTGACACTTCTGACCCCTGGGGAGCCTCTGGGTAACGACCTGGTAAGACATGTAGGAGGTCGATAGATGCAAGTGGTTTAGGATCGTGATGCGTGGCACTTCTTGCTAGTAAAAGGCTATTATGAAGATGGTGATGATACATCAGGTGGGATGCATATTGGCTTTCATTAACCACAATTATAGCTGCAGTACAAATGGGTTGACTTGACCAGGAGAAGTACACGTTCTAAAAATGACAAATATCGAAGTAACAATGGTATTTTTGTTATTTAATGGTATTTAATATAACTTTATACGTGGTAGAGCCATGCTGTAATTGTATTAGCAGTATAGTTGCTGTTCTTATTTCTGAGTCGTGGCTGAAGCCTAATCTTCCCTCCACCTGCTACAATCTTCCTGGCTTCCAATTAATTCGAAACGATCGCTTAGTAGGTGGCGGTGGAGGTGTTGCCATTTATCTACGTTCACACATTCCTTTCACTGTTGTCGATATGTCTGCACAAACACCGCCGCTAAATGCCGGTGAGCATCTTTTCATTGAAGTCACACTATCACACTCAAAAGTTCTTCTTGGTGTTTATTACTGCCCTTCTATGCGTATTGACTTCTTTAACTCATTCCAAAACATCATTGATAAGCTTACTCCCTCCTATTCACACACGATTATTATGGGTGATTTTAACACGTGCCTCCTTAAACAAGATACCAGGGCTTCTTCTCTTTTGTCAATCGTATATTCTAGTAATATCTCTATTTTACCACTAAATGCCACACATCATTTTCCAAACTCGAATCCCTCTCTCCTTGACCTTATTTTAGTTTCCTCTTGCAACTTTGTCACGAAGCACGGCCAATATGCGGCCGATGCTTTCTCCTATCATGACCTTATCTTTCTATCCTATAATACCCGATCTCCCAAATTCAAACCAAAAATTCTACTGCAGCGTAATTTTGGTGGCATGGATATAGACAGTCTTCGAAAGGACGCGCTACTTTGGGACTGGTCAAATCTTTTTAACGCAGATAACCTAGATAGTAAAGTTTCAATATTTACTTCAGCCCTTATAAAAATCTATGATGTTCATGCACCTGTACGCGCAGTCAAAATTAAACATCGTCCATCACCTTGGCTTACCGATGATATTAAACATATTATTAATAAAAAAGCGATAGCTAAGGCTAAGTATAAACGTAACCCAAATGCGTTTAATAGTATAAATGCGTTTAGTAGTAATAAAGTTAAAATAAGTTAATTAAACGCGATATAATCCGTATATGTAGTTTTATTTAATGTGTAATGTTCGCATAAATTTAAGAAATCATTATCTACATTTATCCCTGTCACCTCTGAGAACGAAGATCGAATGTCTCGTTTCCAGTAAAAAGAATCTCCGGTTCTCTACACATACCATACCAAATAGCAGCATTGGACTGTTATTTTCTCTGTTATTCTGTGAGAGCGTGGTCATGCCACAGTCAAACCGACCCATTCGTGCTACGGCCAAGACATAGCTATAACCACGTACCAAGAAATTATCTGTGTGTTCAACTGTCGCTTCTATTTTATTAAAAAACGTGATTGAGATGAGATGCAGCTTTGTTTTAATACAGAATTAAGATTAAGAGAATATCGTTATTACCCTTTCCAGCGAATGAAGTTAATAAAAAATAAATGAAACCTTTAGATATTTCTGTGCCTCACCGGTCCAACATTTCCTTATAATCCAAGAGATCATCGATGAAGAGCGCACCAAGGTCGGCAACCTCCTCCATTTTGGAAAATTGACGGCGCGGGAACACCATGCCTGGGTTGGAGTTGATAGGAAGAGGCAGCCGTACCTTCAGGTACATATCGTCCAACCACCAGTCGGTCACCTAGCAAAAAATATTTACATACAATTTAATACTGCCAAATGTTTAATATATTTTTATGTGAAGAGAGTATTTTACTGTATATTTACTCGTCTTTTTCATATTTTTTTATAAGGAGTATACACATACATATAGAGTACAGATTCAAAACACTATCTAATAATCAAGCTCCGTGAACCCTGTACTAGGTAAACCTGTCTTCAGGGTTTCAGACCTTCCATATTGTAATGATAGACCTTAGTAAATTTACAAGCAAACCTTAGTATAAAATGAAATTTTTCTATCAATCTAATTATACATAACAATCGATGGCTTAGTTTGCTTGGAGTACTTAACTAGTCATTAGTTAATCCAAAATGTGTGTAGATGATACTAGTATATCGGGAAAGTCTATGCTCAACTTAATGATTTTTATGTTGTTACACTACTTTACATTGTACCTAACTCAGGTTTTCAGATCTGAATATTACAGAACCAATATTCAGATCTCGAAAACAGAATCGATGACTTATCACTTCTATTATGAGTATTTATTGTAATTTGAGACCACAATTTTTATAATAATTTAAAATATTAATTTTAATAGTATACGAAGGGTTATAAATTAAAACATATAATTATAGATTTGAGTATTATAATTAAATTTATAACAACATTCATTTAAAGTAACGATTATAAGGTACAGTTGGACTCAGAAAGAAAATCGTCCTTTTCGATCTTCTTGTTGGTATAATCGCTGAAGAGGAGATATTTCTAAAATTGTTTTGCATTTTTCTTCTATAGGCTACTTGTAACTTTGAATTTTGAAAACCACAACGAACGGGTTTTAAGAAATATGATTTCACGGTAAATGACCTTTGCTCATTAGCGTAATTTGATTTATCAATATCCTTCAAAAGCTTGTTTTCAGTTGTCGATATTAAAGCTGGCTTCTCCAATACATTTGGTAATATTTCAGCTTCTAACTTATTTTGTAAATAAGTAATTTTGTCTTGCCAATACAATGCGTTTGAGTTGTGACGAATTTGTATATCGTCGTTGTAATGTTTGGCTCTATTTCTAAACACTGGGCTAGGCTTAGAGTATTGCTCTTGTGTTATTTTATCGATATCATAGTTTATGAATATTGGTCTTAAAATGATTTTTCTTGGTCTAGACGTAGCTGGAAAGTGAAGTAAAAGGGGAAGATGTTGCGAATTTGGCATATCCCTTAAAATTTTGTTTGAGTAAAATCGTCTCTGTGAAAAAAAATTTTTAGTGTTCATAGTTATAATATTACTTTCCTTTGGCGTAAAATTTGTATTGTTAATTTTGTTATTCATGTTTATTAATATCAGCGGCTTTTGAGTGGTGTAATTAAGTTTTTGTATTGAGTCATTATAAAATTTTCTTGTTTTTAGTTGGACCGTTGTTGTTTCCGGACATCTTATCGTTGCTGTACATTTAAAAATTGGATGCCGTACTGTGACAGATGTGACTTTTTCGCTGATATCGTACTTTTTTTTTGGTAGCTTAAATATTTCATTAAAATCTGATGTTTGGTGATGGTATTTTTTAAATAAACTGATTTCTTTATTTGACAATACCTTTTTCTTGTTAGCTGCTAATTTAAAGGCAAGCTCTACTTGAGAGTCTAATGAAATATCAAGATCTTCTGGAACTGGTTTGTAAAAATTATATTTAATAATTTTTCGTTTTTTAGTTGTAGATCTCGTAAGTTCTGGTAGAATTCTGGTTGTTGTAAAATAATTGCTAGTGATGCTTAATTTTGACTGATTATTCATTCCCTTTCGTTCCACAATAAAGTTTGAACCACTAAAACCATGAGGAATAATTGATGCGTTTATACTTTTGGTGGTACTAATTGATGTATTAGGACGAATATATTTGAAATTTTTACTGGGAATTACAGTGACTTCTTGATTAGTATTTTTGTGTTCTTTATCTGTAATATTTTTATATATGTAACTATCTTTTAAAGATTTCGTTACAAATTTCAAACTCTTTTTATTAAAAGGCGTTTTTGCTGACATTTTGCGATTTCCTTGTCTTCTTTTAGGCAATTCCGATTCAGTAATATAAAAAAAATTGTTAGCGGGATATGACCTGTTCCCAACTATTTCATTTTCTCTTTGAACAGTGTAGGAATATGATTTAGTAGTGGTTAAAGAATTCGTAATGCCATTTAATTGCTCGAAGTGAGAAAATTTATTTTCGATAGTACTGCGTTCATTGTGCTTTGGAGTTTTAAAAGTATATTCTTTATAAAAATTTTGATTTTCAGCTATTTTGTGATTATCCTCATATTTAGGTGCATTACTGGTAATGGAGTTATTAGCAATAACATATTTGGATGTGTGTGATTGTAATTTTTCTTTATACCGTTTAATATTATTATTAAGTAATGAGTACTTTTCCTTGCTAGGCATATCCTTACCAAATAAATTATTTTTAATTATTCCGGAAGACTTTTTTATAACTGTTTGATATTTATAATTATTCCTCACAGTAACCTCTGATCTTATTGAAGGTTTTTTGAAAACTGTTATATTTTTATTAACATGTTTACTCATAGATGTACTATTTAGATTTGAAACTATGAATATAGGTACAACCTTTTTTAATTGATTCAATATTGTTTGATTGTTATCTCTAGCTTTTTTCCTTTTTAGAACTACAACGCTACCGATAACCAATACTTGATCACTGCATACACTACTCATATTTTTTATTTCAATGTTTGCTTTAAAACTATGTAGATGTTCTTTAGATTTATTCATGTCATTATTTATATTCCATTTATGAGATTTCTTATCAATACCTTGTGGTGATGTAAAATTGTTTTTGTCAACGACAGTCTGTCTATTTTTATCAAATTTCGGCTTTGTGGTTGTAGTTGTATTCATGAAAATGCTGAATTGATTTGTAACAAGGTTTACTTTCGGATGTTGTTGTATTATTATTTTATTATCAGTAATTGTATCGAAACTAGTTGTACTTATAAGTCTATTATGCGTAATATTAGGTTTATAGTTCGGCTTTTTATACAATTGTTTTTCCAATCGTTCCGTGTTCATGATGTAGGAATCAGTAGTTGTTCTGCTATTTGATGTTAAGTTTGTAATATTTCTTTTAAATGAGTCACTATAATTTAATACTTTATTTTGTTTAGAATACTTTCGAGGATTTATTGAAATATAGTTTGATTCTGTATAGCGTTGAGTCTGTAGTATTGAAAAATCGCTTATTTTGTCACTGTATTTTTTAGTTGTCGTAGTATATTTATTACTGCTATTATTTACGTTTTTTGAATACATTTCGCTAGTTTTGCTTAGTGTTTTAGATAAAGAAGCATTGGTATTATAATTTGTATATTTTTGGTTGCTCCTTGTAGTATATTCATAATTCTGATTAAGGTAATCAAGCGGTAGTTTATTATAAAGTTGAGTTTGACCAATTATGTCTGCAGGTGCGTTTTTGGATTTGTTAATATAAATAGTGTTACTGGTATCTGAGCCGTTGAGAAAAGTTAGCATTGATTGCTGTGTTGACGTCATGCTTTGTGTTTTGTAAAATTCTTTAATATTCTTTGTTGTAACGGTTTTATTGACTTCTGTGAGAACCGTCAAGGAAGGTTTTTTCGTTAACGTCTTTTTCTTGAGTAAGACAATCTTTCCCTTTAATTTAGGCAAAATAGTGGATCCATAAGAAATATTATTTTTAAAAGTTTCAGACAAATCAAAAGATTTTGATGGTTTTGATAACGTCGTTAATGTTATGTTTATTGTTATGGCATGTTTTGTGCTATTAAACGAAATTGGATAGCGTGAACTCACGATATAATGTTTGGAAGTATTTCGATTATTTCCAGTTTTATAATTATCAATTGTATAATTTTGTCTATTAACTTGTGTTTTCATGTTTTCCTTTTTTTTACTATAAAATGTTGCTGTTCGATTGAAACCATGAGCGTTATTAAAACCGTTATTACTACAATTCGTTGACGTTCTTCCATATGATGGTTGTATTGGCTTTGAATGGTTAGGGCTTAAGTACGTGTTATTTTGCAGGTCTTTTTTCATTTCATTATTTTCTTTTAGTTCATTTAATTCTAGTTTTTGGCCATTCTTTTTACTTTTGAATTTTGTCTCTTGTTTAATTTTTAAGTAAGGTAATTTAGCGATAGTTATCATAAAATTGTCCATTTCAATTTTCCTTACATTATTGTCTTCGTTTAATATGAGTGATTCATTCTGGTGAGTTAAGATGTCAGACGTTTTTTTTGTTGCTACTTGATCGTTTTCTGCCGTTGTTGTAGTCAAAAATCGTATATTTTTAAAAATGTCACTATTATAGTACTTGTTTGTTTTGGCAGAAGTATCAGTTATAGTTTCATTAACCCTAAATGGTTTAGGGTTCAATAATGATAAATAAGTTGTTTTAATTGCTTGACTCTGAGGTGTTATAAATAAAGACGGCGTTGCTTGTATACTAAAATAAAATTTGGTATTTATTATTGGTTTAGAAGTTGTTAATATTAATGTATGGTTGAAACCTGTTAGTGGCTTTTCTAATGGTTTAGCTTTATTTATCTGATTAAGTTTGTCGTATAATAGTATTTGTGTTGTTTTTTTTAAGTATTGGTTCACTGTCATTGATAAGTTTTTCCTAGCAATTATCGGTGTCCTTAATAGTGTAGGTGAGTTAACAGTTTCGTCATGAGTAGTCTGCGACATTTGTTGAAGTGATGAATTTGACATTAGCTCTGATAATTTAACATACTTAGATGTGGTTAAAGGAACAATTATTGATGCATTTTTATTTAACGACGTGGTAGGATATGTTGTTTTTTGTCCTAAAGTGATAAAATTCAGCGGTATTCTTGTTTTAATATTAAGGTTATCTGAATTATCTTCGGTAATATTATTGCCCATATTACTTTTGTAAGCTTTAGTTGATATTTTATTAATATTTACTGTTTCTTGCATGTAAAATGGCATTAACTTTACTGTAGTCATATTGTTATGAGAATAATCGTCATTTTTTTGGTGATAAATATGTATTAGTTGTTTTGAACTAGAGTGTGTTGTTTCATGAGAAGAATTTATCTTTCCATCAAGAATTTTCTTTGTACGTAAATCTGAAGGTATGAAATACTGATCATAAGCATTTGTTACCTTCTTCGTTGTTATTGGGACTTTTACGTAAAACTTGTTCGATTGGGCTATCTTGTGACTGCCGTACAACTTAAGCTTTGAGCTTTCCAAAGTGTCAGTAGTCATTTTAAAAAAATGCTTATCTAATAAACCATTTATCACTACTGATTTTGCTTTATTATTCGCGGTGTTCTTTCCTTTGGCATTGATTTTCTCTAAATTTATCCCAATTTGATTTAACCTTCTTCTTTCGTTAGTTATATTTAAAATTAAATCTACTAAGTTATCAGTCTTTGAATCTTTTTTAGTGCTGGAGAAGATTTTGTCACTATAAGGAAGCAACAATGCAGAAGTTGAAATGTTTCCCATTTTATTGTGTAATTTAGTGATAGTCGAAGGAACAAGAGTTAATCGCAACGAAGGAAGTTTGGTTGAAACAAATAATGCCATAGATGACGTTTTCATGTCTTTAATTTCTTGTAATGTGGCTTTTTCTACTGTATTATTAATATTTGAATATTTATAGGTTGCTTCAGCCGAGTTGTTCAAATTGAAATGAAATTCATACGAAGGCGTAGAAAGTGGTTTAGGTGTAGTGGACGTTTCTTTTGATTTTAGAGGCAGATCACGTAGTTTTGAATATTTATCGGATGTATTATGCGATTTTGTGAATATATGGGAAATAGTAACTCTTTGTGAATTATTTTTATTTGTTTGACTTGTTAAATTTTTCGTAGACATGATAGTGTCATTTATTGCAATTTGTTGATCTCTTGATGCTTCTGTTATAGAAATATTACTTATTTTACTCGTTCCGGTAAAATACTTTCTTATGTCATGTGACGTATTTCTTAAAACTGAATCATTTCTTACGTTTTGCGAAGTTGCAACTACACGATTGTATTCTTTTATTACATTTTTTTCCATAACTTCGAAGCTAGTATTTTTAATGTGTGGCTTGGTGACCACTAAAACGTTTTTAGAATGCTGATTCATTAAAATAGATTCACCTAAATGTTCTTGGTTTCTAGTTGATTCGCAGTTTGATGTAACATCTACTATTACAGTCTCCGAATTTGATGATGTATCACTGTTGCTGTTCTTTCCACTAGGATAATTTAATATTTGGGATGGAATTTGCTTCAACCATGATTTTGTTGTGAATGTTTGCCGAAATCTTGATTTGCCTAATGTTTGTTTACTTTTTGCAAAACTTCTTACTTTTATTGTTGCTCTTGGGTCAATTTCATATACTTCATTATTTGTTATTGCTTCGTCTGTTTTTAAAGCTCTAAATGTTTTTGACTTATGTCCATATATATCATTTAAATCAAATTCTTTCCGGCTTGTGATGGAATGAGTATCATTCAAACTCATTTTCTTTTCATGTATGTATGTGTAATTTGGAAACAGGAAATCAGTTGTAAAATCAACCAACGTAGTGCGACCTGAGTTATAGTCATTATTTAAATAATGGTTTTTATTAATTTTTCCCTTTTCTGTATTTTCACTTTTATTAATTAATTTATTAGTGTACGTCTTTATTAAGTTTTTAATTTTAGATAATGTTTCTTTATATTTTCCCACTCTTTTTGCACGCTGTTTATCCTTACTAATTTTTTCCAGAGAATC
Organism: Parnassius smintheus behrii; assembly: GCA_036936625.1. NCBI lineage: Eukaryota > Metazoa > Arthropoda > Insecta > Lepidoptera > Papilionidae > Parnassius > Parnassius smintheus. Next base: position 1,404,096 of record JAUPFT010000014.1, read on the forward strand.
AATTTTAGAATTCCAATCAAATTTGATTTTACATAGTGCATTATTTTTACTACTGCAACATATGTTACTGAAGTAATCATGGTTATATTTTGTTAAAATACTAACGTATATTTTTATTGCATTGGTCTTTCTCAAAAGTTTGAAGGTTTTGAGTCTACTTTCAGTTAAAAATGTAAAAACTGATTTTAAGGTGCATTCGGATACATTTTTAGTTCTTGAAACTTTTTCATTTACATTTTTTGGTACATAAGTTGAGTCGATAAGGTCGATATTAACTGTTCCGTTACCATGAAGGAAATCATCTATTTCATTAGCACTAATTAAAGTAGATTCTGCTACTGTTTCATTGAAATTTCTATGAGAATTTAATGTTATGATAATGATGACAGACCTCAGTGAATTTTCATCAAATTTTCGCGCATTCTCAAACAAATTGTATTTAATTATTTCATATTTATGTTGATCCTTTGTTTTTATAAATATATCATGGATTAGTTTCGTAAATTCCAAGCTTACTTCACGTTGCAAAACGGCAGTTCTTTGCATTAGCACGGATCTTTGGGTAATATGTGACAATTTTGTGATAGTATAGTCTAGGTTATCGTTAGTTTGACTTTTTATGCTTTCACTATCATACTGTGAAATTAAGTTGTATATATCTTGTTCTAAGTTAATACAGGTTTTATTATATATTTTCTTATACAAGTTGAGATAGTATTGATTTGAATTGTCTTTTTCTCGTAGTGAGTTTTTTTCTTCAAACAACATACCTTGCTTCTTTTTGTTTAAAAGATCACTCATGCAGGTACAAAAGCTTTTCACCACGCTAAATGTTACATTCAAAACATGTATATCATCAGTTGCTTCATTAAGTGTTTTCAAAATTTTCTTTAGCACTGCACTCTCACTGATGTCTTCAAATTTTGCCGATTTACTGCTATTTACTTGCGAGTTGTTGTCCACACAAACAAAAAACAATATTGATATAAATATTAACAGCGTTTCAATTTTGAAGCTCATTTTTGAGCAGCAATAATATGTTTATTTTTCGCGGTAACATGTTGACTTTAAATTTTCGCAGTGAGCATTAGCACAGTGAAAACAGAGCTGTAACGTTATGTTATTGTTTTTCAACTGTGTTTTCGTTTCTAGTGAAAACGTGATTGCAAGACTCCGATAACAAATGCTTTTTCAATTTTCTTTGAATTCGATATCACATGTTGTAATGATATTCTTAATTAAATGTTATATTTAATTAAACATTTCAATGCATCGAGAGTCATATGTAAAAATTTCGATTGTTTCACCATTGTCGTTTTAAGGACAGGATAGTTGTTAATACTCTTCGTTTGGTTTAGATTTTTACAATTTTTTTAAAACAATCAGTGTATTTAACATTTATTGACACACAAAATATTAGTAAATTGATACGTGAACATCGAAATTTGTGGTACGTTTATTAAGTATTTACACTAAAGGAAGGAAATAAAAGTTACAGCAATCTGAAGGTACATCATAGATATTAAGCACAAAACAAAAAAAAAATTTATTACATTTGACAGTGTGTGTAATATTTTGTTCACGCTCATTGCTCCTAGCTGTAGTTGTGTAATTGATAGATTTTCTACGAATAACGATACTAATAGTAATACATATAGTAATGCAAAAAAGGTGCAGGTGGTCTACCTCCAGGTTAAGAATTTCCAGAAGTTAGCAAAGTTAAAAAAAGCTATAATTTTAATGACAAAAATACAAATATATTTATAGCACGTCATAGTCATTCTGTCGTCTATTTTTTACAGTGGAAATATATTTTATATTACAAATATTCAACATTGTTGATATTTATAAAAATATTTTTATAGTTCTTTAATTAAAAAATATAATAAATTAATTTATTTTGAATGATTTAAATCATGTGATTATATAAATACTAGTAAATCGAAATGTGAGTTAAATATATTTAGAATAAGTATAAAATAGAATAACTTTATACAATTATTATATTAAAATATTATATAGATTACAAGAATACTCGTTGAAAGTTTAGTTTACTTTTATGCTTTTACTATTTCTACGGAAGAAAACCTCTGTTCCGTGAAGAGTACTAATTTAAACTTATAATTTACATTTTTAATATTTTATACAATGAAGTATCAAAACATTTAACAACATGCTAGCGATCACCTCATTGCCAGCCGTTATCGTCAAATCGTCAATCACTCTTAAGTGGTAAAATAAGTTATTTAGATATTAGTAATGGCATGGTCAGATTTCATTTGCAATTATGCTTTATATACTTACACTAAAAGCTTTACTATTTTTGTTACTTTGCTAGCCAGTTTAGATATATTAGCGAGACTCAGCTCCCCTCCATCTAAAATCACACTGGTATTCATTCACCTGTTCAACATTTGGTGTAGTGAATTGAATACATTTTAATTTGAATTATAACTAACCCAATTATCCATCTCTTTCTGACGCTCCAGTAAGGTGGCTTGAAGCTTCGGGCCAAGACCTTCCATAAACTCCTTTACAATTTTTTTTGTATTTTCCATCTGTTGTTGGCTGACGATTACAGACGCGAACTCCAGGTAAGAGTCCATGGTAGCTCGAAGCTCGGGCACCGGAAGCTTTGGTAACTGGACATTCTAAAAAAATAACCGTGACAAAATGTTAAATAATTTAATTTATGTTTTTATTTTGGAGTTGTCACCATGTTTCTAGTTGTGGGAAGTCTAAGTTTTAATATTTTCGAATATATTTATATCCCCAGAGCATTTTCCATTTTTCCCCCCACAATTTTATAATAAGATCTGTGTGCGCGTGTGAGTACATGTGCAAGTGTGTGAATGTGTGTCTATAATCTATATATATATATATATATATATATATATATATATATATATATATATATATATATATATACATATATATATATATATATATATTATACGTAGTGTATTTTGATTCTTAACCGACACGTTTATGGACACATTTACCCTTACTCTATAAAAAATGACTTTCTCACCTGGAAGTGCTGGTCGTCCGCGCCGTACACCTGCGTGCTGAGCCAGCGCTTGGACAGCGATAGGAACGACTCGCCCCATCCTGCGACAAGGTGCATTTAAACATGAACTTATTGTTTTACAAAAGGTTATTACCCCTTGTTGCATAGAAGTCCATCTGTGTTGGATCCACGATCTTGTCTAGGTTCTAGGACTCCTTTCCTGACTAGAAGCTCGCCTGGGCACACTGCAGTGCGTGCGCTGTGGAACTTTCCAACTCACACCACAGAGGTGACAACGCATCTGTAGCGTTCCTTATTCGAAGTTAGTTGCAGACTGCAGTATTCACTTACCATTGGGTGGACTGAAAGTTCGTTGTCAGCTTTATGAAAAAATCAGGAGTACTGCTACGCTTTCCTTAGGGGGGCGGGGGGGGGGTACATTCTGTAGTAGGCTGATGATTAATTTGCCGTGGTAGAGATCTAGGGTTAACCGTTCACAGTAAATTTGACATTATACGAGCAACCCGGGTTCAATTCCTGTAAGCACCATTGAAATTGTTAATTTAAATATTAAGCTGTTGGACTTTTTTTAACGATACCGAATTTTTTACGAACCACACTATGATTTTCTCCTGTATCGAGTTCACATACATAAATTGTACAAGGACAAAAATCCAGACCCAGGAAAATTATTTGTATGCCGTACAGATACTGGTTCTGTGCGGGATTCAAACCCGCGGCCCTCAACGTCGCAACTCAATGCTACGCCTCAGAGCCATAAAGCCGTTATTTAGGCTGTAGCTATATATTAGTTAACATAAATTATCAAACGATTTATTAGCATATCATTATTTTAAGAACCTACACTGTATAAAAATGTGTTTGTTTATACTTAGTGTACTTATTAACATAACCGTGTAGTGGCGGTTTAAGTATCTCCACCAGCCCACATCATGCCGCGGGTGGCGTAAGAGGCGACAGAGGAAAACACATCAGGAGATGAACTGCAGCGTCTCTTTAATAACGACTGAAAATAAAAAAAACAAGCGCGGCAAATGTGTTCCCTATGAGGGTGAGGGGGGGGGGGGGCTGCAATGTTCACGAGCGGACTTTAGTAGGTGACGGTGACTTTAGCAGTATTTAGATTCTGTATATAATTGATACCTGTTCCAATTTTATTTAAACTTTATAAATAAATAGCGCAATATACGTTACAGTAACTCGCAATCTTCCCCAAGAGCGTTCGAACGGCTCGTATTAAGACGTAGAGGAGACCTATCCGAGGAAATTGAACTTAGACAGTTTTAGTGGTTAGTTATTGCCTTTCTAGACGTTTATTACAAACTACATACGTACAGCTAGTACGTTGGGATTGACGACAAAAACAGTTTCAGTATTTTATAGTAACATAATTCTGATTATAAATCTTTTTCGGGTAAACAAGAAAAAAATACTACGTTAAAGTAACTAATAATAATAATATTTTTGTTGAGAAATAAAGCCACAAACATAACACTACTGTAGTAATAACATTTATTGTAGATAAATTGTAATAAGATGGCTAGCATAAAGGACCCAGAATCCCCTGATTTTCATGCTAGACTAACCCGTGTCATGAAAGTTAGTATCGTATAATGTTATCTATTTATCGAAATCCATCCATATACGTATGTATCAAATCAAATCACGATCAAATGTAGATATATATTGACCACAGCATTCACTTACCATCAGGTGGACTTTGTGCTCGTTTGTCACCCTTATTCTATGAAAAAAAAATTGTAGCTTTTAGCAACGGCAGAGAGAGAGAGAGAGAGAGAGAGAGAGAGAGAGAGAGAGAGAGAGAGAGAGAAAGCTCAACTAATCAATGTGCAGGCAATCGTAAGTGTGACCCATAAGAGATAGAAGAGATCTACAGATTTCAAAGACCGTTAAAAGGGTAATGATATTACGATAAGTTTGGTCTTATTCAAGTTTATAATAACACCATTGTCGTGGGAGCACTCTATTAAATTATTTAAATCCTGCTGCACTCTTAACTGTATCTGACCACTATCTTTTCCACTATACACGAGGCACGTGTCGTCAGCATATATGTATATTCTACAGTTCTTGATAACATTTACCATATATAATGTATGCATTATATATCCGATCGGACCACACAGAGCAAGTCGGTACACCAAATTTTACTTTTCCTATCCTACTATCAACTCCGTTTACACGGACTATAATAGATATATCTGAAAATGAAATGAAATGAAAAATGTTTTATTAACAGAAAAAAATATACAATAGGTAATATCTGTTGGTTTCCTCACTAGGCAAGCCTGTATCGAGGAAACCTGAGACCAAAGTTCACTAGGCATTATTTTATACATCTTATCGGACAATCTGTCTTAATATACCTACACAAAACAGCAATAAAAGAACTGCTTAGTGCTCAAAACATAAAAACATAAAAAAGGAAAGAAATCTTTAACAAACACGCCAAGTTTTATGTAACTGGAATGTATTAACTATATAAGTATGTATTTACATTTAAAAAGAAAAATAAAATAAAATTAAACAACAACAATATTTACCTAAAAATTTCACAAATACCATTAGTTAGCAAAAGTCAATTTTTAACAATCACATGATAGGGTGACCAACCATTTCAATATAATTAATTTTGCGGATGCATATTTTTTATTTACAATATTACAGTGTTTTACGACTTTATTATAAATTCGTCTTTTGATGGATTCGCCAAAACGTTGCGCAGATTTCGTATTGACAGAAGGTATGGATAGTTTGTATACCCTGCGGTTTGTCAGTAGCTTGTGGTCATTGGAAGATAATATGTATTTATGTACTGCTAAAGACGTACTCAGCACAAAAAGTTGTCGTACAGTAAGTACTCCGGCATCTTCGTATACGCTTGCAGTACTGTATCTGTACGGTTTAAAACTGCCCGCCGTGCTCTCTCAATCTGTATTAAATATATTTTGAATACACATCCCCAACAGGTGATGCAGTAAGCTATGAGCGATTGACAAAGGGCGTAAATATTCTAGGTTATGTTTCTAATTTTTTTTAACAAATTATATATTATTTTAATTGTAAATTTTTATTGTCCGATGAAAAGGAAGGATTTCTACAAGATGGAGCCATACTGCAACGATATTATGGTTGTAGTACGAAAGGGTCGGCGCGACCGGGGTAGGGCCACGTTCTCACGGAATACTAACGCAAAATAGGAGCTTAATGCTGCCATATTTTGTATGGTGAGTGTAAAGAACCGTAGACCTTTTATCCTGGAAACGAGGCATTCCATCTTAGTTCTCAGCGGTGACAACGTATCTGCATTTTGAATCTTAATAGAGGATAAATGAGAAATTAAGTAAGAAAGATAAAGAAGTCCACGAGCCCCAGCATCTACTTACCTTCAGATGGACCGTTACTCGTTTGTCACACTTATTCTATAAAAAAGAGGCGTTTATCTTAAACATTAGTTCGATGAAGTATTTGTAGCCTTTTTGTTGAAAACTGGTGTCCATCCCCTAAAATATTGTACGTGTGATCAGATGGATTGTTCGTTTGTCTGTCTTACATGGAGCTAACATTAAAAAAAGTTTATCTGTAACAAATCGTGAACGTGGGTCTCTAATATTAACAAGCTGTTTAATTTTAAATTAATGAACAACAAGTTGTAAATATCTCTAGAGTATACGATAATGAAAACAAATCTGCTAGCAACATTAGAAAAACATATTTTATTTGTATAAGAACATAGTTCCTTTGAAACAAATCCTGAATGTAGTTCTCTAATATTAGCTGTTAAGTTAATGAACTACAAGTTGTGAATGGCTCTAATGGAGACGATAATGAATACGAATCCGTTAGAGTTGATTAGTTCTCGTAAGAATTGATGACCGCCGGCCGACCTTAGGGGGAGAGACGGGCGTTGTAGGGTGTGAAGTAAATTATTTTAGGATTAAATATTTTATTGGATTAAATTCTTACCCAATATAATTCAATCCCGTAGAAATTATAGCTTATGTATTTATTTACCACGTGCTCAATGGTGCAGGAAAGTGGAAGACAAGGTACAGTTCCGGATTCCTAAAACGCTCTTAGATGAGACATGTACGCGCAAGTTGAATGTACTTTTAACTGATTTTGTAGTGATTTGATATTTTTATGTGTCACATTATACATCTCATGTGATGATGCGGTTATAAGTGGATAACTACTAGGCGTCAGAAATATCCGTTTATGGTTAGATAAACGGATATTTCTGATATTGACTATAGAATGCGTCATTTTTTATAGAATAAGGGCGACAAATGAGCACACAGTCCACCCGATGGTAAATGGATGCTGTGGCCCATAGACAAATTACATTAATTCTCCTGTAAGATTCAAAATGCAGAGGCGTTATCACTTCTGAGGATTAAAATAGAATGTTTCCTTTCCAGTAAAAACGACTCCGGTTCTCTACACTCAGCATACGAAATACAACAGCATGAAGCTGCTATTTCACTCTGTTATTCTGTAAGAGCGTGGCCGTTCCCCGGTCGAGCCGACCCATTCGTACTAAAACCATAATATAGCTGCAGCGTGGCTCCACCGCGTATAAGTTCGATTGATGATGGCTTCTAGCAAATTCAGTTTGCACGCGTTCTAAAAAAAATTTCTCAGTTATCGTGTTATTTTAAGCTAAGTGGTTACGATGATTTTATTAGTATGCCCCAGAGCGTAATTTTATTCCCGTGATATAAGACGGTTCCCCTCGCATCGAGGGCTATTACGTAGGAGATTGGATACCCTGACTGATTGACATGTCAGATCTTGATGTGCCTCCCAAGACATTATGTCCCTTAATATAATTTTTTTCCTTATTTCTTTTAGTTCTAGCTTTCAGTTAGTAGTAATTACTTTTAACAATAAATAAGACCCGACTTCAAACAACAAAAAAGAAGTTATATTTGCCACGCTTAGCGGTGGAATTTTTTTACCCAATTTTATATTCAACCCAAATTTAATAAAAAAGAATCTACAAAATCGGATATTAATGAGAGCTGATATTCCCACGCTCATAGATGGTGATGATGTTGTGACCAAAGTGAACCTATTATCTATGCAGGTGGTCACGCAGTGTCGTTATCATTGAAAAGTCTTTCGATTTCTAGTATGTATACACAAAACAAAGTCTCACTGCTATATTCTTTAATTTTTTATTTTTAAGTCTTCTTCTTTTAGGAATATCGGTAGTTTCGTCTATCCATTTTTAATATAATTAATATAAAACAAAACTAATATTTTAAAAATAAAACATTAGTCTTTACACTTTTCTAACAAATTGACTTCCTCCGCTATCAAATGTGTCTAAGATTTCACGTCATTCGAA
>JAUPFT010000014.1:1420000-1522500 GCA_036936625.1 Parnassius smintheus behrii
TAGGCTGTAGCAGTTACGGTCGCTTACTCAAGTCCGTCTCTTACGCAGATGCATCTGTGAGCAGTGGGATATATGTAGGTTGTACATTTGAGCTTTTGAATGATGCAAGATAACAAATGAATCTTAATTTAACAAGCTTAAAAGCATCATTGGATGTGTACAATACCTTTAGTTAGAATACGAAACTTGTAGAGACAGAACGAAAGAAATCGTAATCAATAGAAGGTATAATAAAACAATGGAGCTCGTCTTTTTTATCCGTTCTCATTATAACTCTTTCCATAAGTATTTATCATAAGTCATTATGTAACTTTTAAAATTATTAAAGGAACGCTTCAGCAATGGTAGCTATAAAAATGCTAAACGTGAGGAATTAAGAGCTTAATGATGCCCCTCCTTCATTATTTATTTCTTTTAAATTTATCCTTTAGTGATTAAAAATCATTAAATTTTAAACTAAACATTCAAATATATACAATAAAATATTGTATATTATATTTATTACGATAGTGGAGAACAAACACCAAAAACTTAAATTATCACACAGTCCTACTTCGCGCAGTATAATGTCTAGAACGCTGGTTGGGTTTCCACGCTGAGTGGCTACACTTAGCCTTTGAGAAAAGAATGAGCCCTTATAAGCAGCGACGGCCAGTCGTGGATTAGTTCCTTTGGGATCTTCACTGCATGCGGACACTACAGCTCGATACTCTTTACAGCAACTGGCACAAATATGTAGTCATCTCTCAGATACTTATACTTGCACCAGGTCAGCTGCCTTTGATGCCGGTCCGGCTGGAAGCGAGGTACGCCCGAAATAGCCAAAGTATCTACGCAAGAAGCATTCCATACTAGGACTTTACTTCTCTCCCGAGAGACCAATGTTATATCGTTGGGTGTCTAGCCATTGCCTCTAAGTATTCCACAAGGTTTTTAAATAAAAAGTAATGTTGCAAGTAATATACTTATCTGCTGGGCTAAGGTTAAAATTATAGCATATATCACTCACAAGTGGTAGAACTTATTTTCTACCTAGGAATCCCGTAGTAGTAATTGTAGTAGTCTTGTAGCTACCCTCATACCTATGTCTGCTGTCAAATACAGCTTGCACTGCAGTACTGTGTTCCAGTCTGAAGAGCATAAAGAGTTCGTATGATTGCCAGCTGTGAGGCACTCCACTCTAGTCCTCAGATGTGACAACGGCTTTGTAGCTTTCTCTGTTTGAATATGGTTGCAAGTGTGCAAGAGTTGCAGTTACTACGTATATGCATTTTTAATTCCTAACTGGGGGTAGATGAAGATATCTATAGGCCACAGTACCCACTTACCATCAGGTGTACTGCGAGTTCATTTATCACTGTAATTTTGTAATAAAATCTCATACACCCGTGTGAAATTATAATGAAAGTCGTTCAGTGGTAGTCCGCCGAAAAGCACCTAAAATTTCCGAAGGTGAATTATTGAAGCATCGCGTACCGGTCTACGTGTGGACAAAAATAAAAAAATACACGCGCCCCGCGCACCTGCGATGCAATTTAATTAAAGGACCCTTGCGCAGTGTTCAGTCTAGCGGAAGTGAGCGACGCGGTCTTACTAAGAGCTAAGCAAGCAGGCAAATACAAACTACCGTAATTATGACAAAAGACCTTAATACTAATTTAGTCAAAGATGTCAGCGGGTAATAATTTTTCTTGAAAGTTACATATATAACATATAACAAAAACCCTGTGGTTCCCGTTAACTTTGTTATCAGAATCAGTATCCAAATGTATAATAATATTCTTTTTCAAAAAAAAAAAACACATTTAAAAAAATTAATTTTAATAGAAAAAAATTAATTTGCAAATTATATGAGGTTTTATTTCCTCTAACTCACATGATTATTGGTGGACCAATGCAGAGATAATAAAACCACATACAATTTGCAAATTAAATTTTGTTTCATTAAAATAATTTTTTAAATGTGTTTTAAATATATATATATATATATATATATATATATATATATATATATATATATATATATATATATATATATATATATTTCTATTCTCTTGGATACTGATTCTGATAACACACTTAACGGGAACACAGCGATTTGTTACATGCTGTATATTTCACTAATGATTTGTAATTTAGTGCCGTTATAATCCTAACACAGATCTTTTTTATTATTTTTTTGTAAGTAAAAGTTCTTTATAAAAGGGCATTTTACATTTATATCATCATATTAGACAAATATGCAAACCCAGAAAATTATTTTAAGACCTTATGTATGCTTGTTCCATTCGGGAATCACGCAGTGCTAAGCTATTAGCTACTGCGTAATTGAGACAAAAAGCCAATCTTATTATAATGACAATATTTTATAAGAGGTAGAGACACGCTGCAGCTATATTATGGTTGTAGCACGAATAAACCGGTTCAATCAAGATAGAACAACACTCTTACAGAATAGTAAAATTAAAACAGAATAGTAAAATTTTACCGAGTAAAATTGCAGCTTAATGCTGCTATGTTCATATGGTGATTGTAGAGAACCGCAGACCCTTTTCAGTTGAAACGAGGCATTCTCATTCCTAGTCCTCATAGGTGTCAACGCATTAGCATTTTAAATCTTAATCGCGGAAAAATGGAGTGTTCTATGGGGCCATAGCCTCCACTTACCATCAGGTGGACTATGTGCTCATTTGTCACTCTTATTCTATATAAAAAAAAGATGATCATAATTACGGTAACAGGTACATGAATAACATACCCTAGAGCCCTAGACGGACTCATAGGAACATGTTCCTAATATGCTTACTTCATTTATGTTTCTGTTTCCTTTACCATCATTTAAGCTATCTTCCATTTTCAGTGTACGTTTGACGATTGAAACAATGTAGCTCTGTATAGTATAGTCTGGCGACCATGTCTTATTCATTATTGATGATGATGATGTTATGTGTTTTGTGCAATTATGAATTGGGCATTGGGTTTGTTAAAGGTACTGCAAGATTGGTTTACCATCATCAGAAACTAGTATACTAAACAATAAAAAGATGATAGGGCTCCTTGTCTGAATGAGATTTCGTTTAGGTGCTAACCTCTTAGTTACAGCTCCTGCTGAGCACATATTGCAGCACGATGAATATGAAGATCCTGTAGTTCTCGCTACGCATTAAGAAACTTATTGGTGTATCTTAATTTGATTAAAACCGTGACTGAAGAAATTAAATAATTTATTTAAACCCCCACTATCCCCTTGTCATCATCAATCATACGCATTCGAACTAAGAAATTTACTTCGTTTTTCGTAACGCGTACAACGAATTAGTGGGAGAATTCGCCAGTGATCTATCTTTCCGTCCGAATAACTTGTGGGCTTGAAAGAGATGGAGGAGAAAGGTCCTCGTGTGGCAGCCTCGTAACTGTAAGCGAAGCGCTCCACTCGATGGAATAATTATCTGGTAAAAGATGCAAGAAATCGATGGATGCAAGTGGCTCAGAACTGTCCTTTGTGGCATTCCTTGTGGGATGTCTATGTTTCACATTACATTATTTGTAATAGACTATACAACATGTAACAAAAATCCTGTGGTTCCCGTTAAGTGCTATCAGAATCAGCATTCAAACGTATAAAAATAACTTGACTTCCGAAAATTCTATCATAAAAAAGCAAATTAAATCTAAATAATTTCTTATTCGCCAATTGTATGTGAGTTTATTACCTCCACATTACACGTGTTAGTTAGAACAGAATAACATTTTTTCACAGGATTGAATTAGTTAGTTACCTATTGTAAACACTAAAATCCTTTTAATAACGACTACAAAAATTCACTGTCCTAAATACCATGCCTATTCGTATATTTATATGTACCTAAATGGTGCACCAGTTTGTTTGTTACATGCTGTACTATATAACTTCCGTGTATGGCAGTGTAAGACTATCCCCTATCCCATATTATCCCGTGGGTGTCATAAAAGGCGGCAGTGGGAAACTAACCAAGAGATGAGCAGCAGCATCTTAACAACTTGTGGGTGCTGCTGACACAGCACACACATGTGTCGCCCTTGTCAATGTGTATGTTATTCTCATGAAATAGGATAACGACCGCTGCCAGCGGGACGGCAGTCTGTAAGTCGGTTAGCGAGAGTGCAGTAGGCAGTTCCTTTCTGAGTGTATCATGTGAACACGTGCCTCTGATGTATAAAATAAATCAATTATAACGTATGTGAACAATTACTTCATATTCCTCCCTACACAAGCCCCTTAAGGTACACTGCCACCAAACGTTCACAACAACTAAATAAAAAACTGCTGTTGTTGCCAACCCGTCTGCAAGGCGTGGCAACTGTAGCAAACATTTCCCTTATGAGGCGATCTATGGGCGAGACCTGTCTTCAGCAGTGGACTTTTAATAGGCTGTAAAGGTGAAAGTATATGATGACGACGATGATCCTGTTACCCGCTCTCGCTTGCACTCAATCGCTGGCTCAATGTCAATGGATGGTGAGCGGGCGAGCGGCGCGCAGGTGCGCGGTATCGATCGTCGCCAGGTGTGCGCCGCCCGCCCTACGCTCTCACGCGAAATATATTTGGTGCCGTGCGAGATATTATCCCACATGTAATATTTTACTGTCGAAATGGAACTTCGCTTTTTACAATATATTTTTTTAATATTGTATACTTAAATATACTAGCGTAAATAGTTAAACTAGATAAATATATGAGAAGATTTTTTTTCATAAATAACTTCTTAGAGTTGGAAAACAGAGTATTTCATCATCAAATTCAGCTTAATCTTTTTTCTAATTATGTATGTTAAAAGTAAAAAAAAATTTTCAAGTTTCTTTTTCAATTTTAGCTTAATTTGCAGTTCTCATGCTCATCCCCATATCTATAACAAAATACATAAAGTCTGCGACATCAAAAATTGCAATATATCGAAAGCTAAACAAATAGTAAAAAGGTATCTCACCGCACTAAACTATAATGACACCGAAAACTTAATATAAAATCATAAATTATACCAAATCATCTCTACGTCTTACACTAAAAATATTGTATCAATATTCTGTCGAAAAATAATAAATAAATCATAATGAAAGCGACAAATAGTTAAAAACTATCATCATAAATTAAGAAATAATTTGTTTTTTTAGATAATTTGTATACTTTTAACTACATAAGTAAAACTGATAACCGCACTCCTGGTCCCCAAGATACAGGCTATAACTAGTTTGGGGTCCGCCAGTAAATTTTTTATATGTAATAAGAATTAAATTGAATATAAGTTAAAATTAATTTAATAAAATTTACAACTTATTTGCAGTGTTCAGGTCTGTTAGTTTTTTTTTATAGGAATAAATCATTTTTATTTATTTTTATCGTTTTGATTATTTTTCACGAGGACCACTGAGGTATTTGACGTCCTAATGTCACTGTAAACTCGGCTACCTTCAGCTCTTAAATATTCATTTTTAGTCTGGTCTTCACAGAACGAGCTTACAGTAATCTAGAAGTCATTGACGTTCAATCATAGCAAATTGTCATTAATGACAATCGTACTTTGCAAGAAATGCTATATCTGCCTTGAAATCATAAGACTTACGAACGATGCACGCGACTTCTAAATACAGTTCAAGAATCAACTCAGCACAGCAAGCCTTGCAAATGATACGACTATTTTTACTTGTTTCTGCCATCAAAAAGCAGTGCTTGCTTTAATTTGTTCCAGTCTGAGTAATAACAGGCTGCGAGATATTCTATATTAGTCCTTAGAGGTAACAAGCAACTGAAGCTTTCTTTGTTAAGTTCACGACGTTTTGGATTATTAGGGACTGAGGTGTTTGATTTCCTGGTGTCATAGTGAATGCGGGCTCGGATTATCACGGATATTTTTTGATCCGATCTATGCAGGAGGTTACAGCATCCTGAAGTGTCGCAGTGGTATGATTGGGTTTGGATTTAATTTCATTAGTTATAGGATCCTAAGGGGATGGTAGTACCCAGTCATCTTCTCTCTCTCTCTCTCTCTCTCTCTCAATGACGGTAGTACCCTGCAGAAATATTCGGATTAATTCGAGTCGCTAATTTCCCCCATCGAACACTGCGACAAAACTCTAATTCCCATACACACCATCTCACCATCAGTCTATCACAAATCCAATGCTAAGCACATCCTTCCAAACCCCCAAGAAATGCTACAAAAGAACATCCTGAGTCACTTGAATCCATCGATTTCCTGCATCAATTTCCAGGCTGTCACTCAATTTAGTCATACTATATTTCGCTTACTGGTACCAGGTTGCCACTCGTGAACATTTCTTCCCCATCGGTTGTTGGTTCTTATATATCTAAATTTTTATGTAAAATGAATAATAACACGTGATAGCTCTCCATTTCCGCCAAGAATTCTGTCTGTGTGAAATATCAGTGCACTGGTGTGTTCCCGTCTAAAGAGTTTAGAGATTCAGTACAATTATGGGTTGTAAAGCTTCCCTCAAAGAAGCAGAAGCATCCCTCAAAGGACGCATCTGTAATCTTGTTTAAAGTTGGTCCATGGGCTACAAGTAGCCACTTACCATCAGGTGGACTGCCAGTTAAATAGAGTACATACAACATACATAAACACTCATTCCTGTTACCCAGAGGGGTAGGCAGTAGCAAACACGTTTCTAGTTTCTACGGTAGTTTATATGTCAAAGAGTTATTGGGATTTGCCTTAATGTAGAATGCAAAACGCAATAGTCATTTGATGCTCGGGGATTAAGAAAGTTTCAAAGTTTTATCTGTCAGTTGCTATATATGTGTATTTTTATCTTTACACTTTTGCCATGTTATTGCTGATTTCATGATTTTAATATTAGGTAATTAATTGTACTATGTCAATTTTTATTAAATCAAAGAAATAACAAATTTGCGTAAAACTACTAAAGCTTGTAATTCATAATAATAATATATCATGTAACATACCGTTAAAGCCTATTAAAATCCGCTTCTGAACATAGATTACCTCATAGGAGGGATATTTGCCACAGTTGCCGCGCCGGGCAAGCGGGCTGGCAGCCGATACTGAGACCGATTTGCTTATTTTATGGGTTATAGAAAATTTAGTTCGTTTTCAGTGCGTTTTAGCACAGGTTTATCTAAAAATTGAAGCTTAGTTAAAAACTACGCTACATTCTTAAAATAATCCCGTGCAAAGCAATTAATCAATATCATTAGTGCTACAACAAAGTGTGCTACGCAGTATCTATCGTAGACATGCTACGTTTCTACGAATTTCAAACGTACCTATTTATTTTTCTGTTTGTTAAATAACTTAATTATTAAACTTAATATATTAATAATTAAACGGTTAGAAAGAAAATTTATTTAAATTCAATAATTTAGTTTTTCATAAAAATACGATATTTTGACTCGTAGATTTGAATTTAGCAATCTTTATTCCATGAGTGGTATATAAATAACTTTCCTTCACCGATCTATCTGCCTTATTGATGTAGTGGTCGTAAACGCGTCTGTTAATTTTGAAGTCCCATGTTCGATTCCCAGGTCAAGCTAAAATCAATTATTGAGTTTTTCTGACGAGAACTTCTCAGTAGCAGCCATGAGTCAGAAAGTTGACGGTGATACATACCCCTGGTCTCAGAAAGCACGTAAAGCCGTTGGTACAGCGTCAGATCTCCCTCCGTTCGTGTCGGGCTACGGTCGCATCGGACTATGAGAATGAGAAAGAATTAGAGTGAGAGTGCGCATAAGCTCGTCCACTATAATCCTGTCCTACGCAGATGCTTAGTCTGCGTTGGTACTGGCCGCCACGCCGTGACCAAAATTCGGTCTGGAGGACATCATTGTTGTTACTCTGTGCTAAAAAAGAAAGGAGTAAATTATTATATTAAGTTCCAGTCCTTGTATTCCCCTTTCTTTTTATCGGCTTGCTTCGTCGTTCATAACGTGTACAGCAAAGAAGTGGAATAATCTGTCAGCATATATCTTTCGCTCCGATTATAGTGTGGATATCTTCAAGACAAGAGTGGCAAGTTGGCAAGCTAAGTCAGTGTGCTTTACCACATTCAGCTGCATCAGCACTTACTATCAGATGATATAGAAGCCCAGTAATGGCGTATAAAGTTATGACCGCACCAGGCGGAACTGCACTGAAGCAGAACTGAGCGACCCGACGCGTCAAACTATTCTTTATATGAAGTTATATGAGATAACACGCATTATGCGACAACCGAACTACACTGCAGCCGAACTGCGCGGCAAAGTTGATTAACTGACCAACTCGTGGCGCTCAGTTCCGCTGCCGTGCAGTTCCGCTTAGTGCGGTCCTACCTTTGTAGTTAAAAAAGTCCATGCAGTCTAGTGAAAGCGCATAACTAAGACATTTCTCCCTATTTTTTTCGATACATACTTTGAACAACTAAATGTCGTTCCCAATAACGTTCTCACCTTTTTCTAGTTCGACGTATCTGATATTTCCAGACAAATTTAGTATCTTTAATTAGGGGTGGAGGGACCTTGTTAAATTTTCATGGCCCTCCGGTCGCCGGTGACCCCTTGTTAGCGCACGTACATTTATTATGCATGACTGCCGAAAGGCTTTCAAAAGGGCGCAACGAATGTAGAAATATTTTTAGTGAATACCTTGCAGGGGTGGAACCTATATATTTACTTTGTATATTATATTTCTATAAATATAATTAAAATTGATGTCTGTCTGTTATATCGAAATAATAATTATTAAATAACTTCTATATAAGTTTATAACTTGTATTAATTTAAGGTAGTTATTTCCACGCTATTATTATTATTTGCATTTTAATAACAAGTCTTTTACTGCAGAGCATGTAGTTCGTAATTTGTTTTTGCTACAATAGAAAAAGCCTTAAAATTTATGTCCGTAAAAGAAGGTAATTAATTAAATAAACTCTACTTCAAATACCTGGGTGCCTTTCCGGACACTGGGTACATGGACATGAAAATGCACCGTGCCTCAAAAAAGCACACTCGGGTCTCTTTTTTTATTACAATTTACTTACTACTAAAGAAAATTACGTTTTTTATAGAATAAGGTTGAATAACGAGCATATAGTACCCTGATGGTAAGTGGATGCTGTGTCCTATAGGCATCCACATTTATCCTCAATCAAGAATCAAACTGTAGATGCGTTGTTACCCCTGGGGACTTATATGGAATGCCTCGTTGACTATGTAATGGTGGTAATATCCACTGCCCCATCGTTCCGTGGGTACCGTAAGGATCGAAATAAGGAAAAAAATTAGGAGATGGGCGGGTGCGTCTTCCCAATAAGGACTGAAAATGCCCATCTACATATATATCTATGTATACATCTACATATACATCTACATATACATCTACATAAAAATCTACATATATATCTACTTTTATGCTCGATTAAAATCAAAATGCAAATGCGTTGTCGTGATTCAGTAAACAGGGTCTCCGGATCTCTACACTCACCATATGAAACACAACAGTATTAAGCTGTTATTTTACGCTGGTATTATGTGAAATGTGGTCCTTCCCCGGTCGAGCCGGCCCATTCGTGCTACAACACAATATAGCTGCTACGTGTCTCTAATACGGAAATAAAACCCTTTGTTTCGCAGAATCAATACGCCGTGAAAAGTTTATTTTTAGCGTGTTAAAAACCCCTAAGCTTAGAGAGGCTTACTATTGTATTCTATTGAATAGAAAGTGAAGTGGCGGGGTTATATAGAACCAGATCATTGGCTACATCCGACCTCTCGTCCGCTAACAAACACTACACGTGGAGAGCTCTCGATAACTGTGTACACGCCAACGGGGTGCCGTTCATTACAAATGCCAGGTGAAGAGTCCTTGTTGGAGGTTGTGATGCTTTATTGACTACAGCAGAAATAATACCGTGTAATATTTTTTTTATTGTCCCGTGTAGTGGCGGTTGAGAATATCCACTACCCCATATCTTCCCGTAGGTGTCGTAATAGGCGACAGAGGGAGACAGGCAGGAGATGGGCAGCAGCGTCTTCCTGATAACAACAATAACATAATAAAAAACTGCGGTTGCCAACCCGCTCGCCAAGCGTGGCAACTATGGCAAATATCCCCCCATGAGCAACGACGCAAATAAACGGCCCCCAGTCCCCGGCGGCCCCGCTATTCCTGGCTACGGTGGTGACCATGGTAACGGCGGGCCAGGGGGTGCTAAGAATCTCCGGTGGAGGTTCGGTTGCCACCTACGACGACTCGACCTGGCAACATATAATTATTTGAAAGCTATCTAACTGGAAGACTACAGTGTGTTACAATAAATAACCAGTATAGTTCTGATGTACCTGTTAGCTACGGATTTCCTCAGGGGAGTATTCTGGGCCCAATTCTATTTCTAGTTTACATAAATGACCTCTTAAAACTTAAATCCTTCCATGGCAAAATCATATCATATGCTGATGACACAGCACTCCTATTCTCAGCAAGTACATGGAAGGAGGCTTTTGATAACGCTCAAACTGGAATTGATGTTGTCTCAGTATGGTTACGTAGTAACCACCTATCTCTTAATATTGAAAAAACTAAATATATTACCTTTTCCATGACAAGTGATCCTCAATCAACTATCAACTATAAGTTAACTGCTCACATTTGTTTAAATTTAATAAAACCTTTAGGATTACCGTGTACCTGCCCATCTTTATCCAAAACCAACTGTGTTAAGTATTTAGGTATTCTTATTGATAATCAACTGAATTTTAAAGATCATTTAGAGGTTTTAACGTCCCGAGTTCGAAAACTTATTTATGTCTTTAAAATTCTGAGGCATGTAGCTAAACCTGAACTAGTGAAACAAATATACACTGCATTGTGTCAATCCATTATAACTTACGGTATAACAATATGGGGCGGAGCCCCAAAAACTACTTTAGATCCACTGGAAAGAGCTCAGAGAGCTGTTTTAAAGGTTTGTACTTTTCTACCCATTCTCTATCCAACATATGAACTATATGAACACTGCCAAGTATTAACAGTCCGACAATTATACATTTATCTGACGATTTTAAAGCAACATGGGTTATTAAATTTTACCTCATCTCAATTAATAAAGAGAAGATCCGATAAAGTGTGCCTTACTACTACCTTTAAACATTGGTATGCACATAAATATTTTTGTTTTCTTGGTCCATTCTTGTACAATAATATAAATAAGCAACTAAATTTATACATTTTAAATAAGAATCAATGTAAAAAAACCCTATTCAAATGGCTTCAAAAACTAGATTATGATGAAACAGAAGTATTATTGAAATCCCTAAATAACTGATTTACTTCTATAACGTATAATTAATATACCATTAAATTATATTTTCTTATTATAATTATTACTTTAATGTATACTACTCACCCTCTCCCTCGCATACACACTAACACACACTCACACACACACACACACACACACACACACACACACACACACACACACACACACACACACACACACACACACACACACACACACACACACACACACACACACACACACACACATACACACACACACACACACACACACACACACACACACACATACACATACACACACACACACACACACACACACACACACACACACACACACACACACATACACTAGCACGCACCCACATACGAGAGGAACAATTTACACACAACAATACATTTAGTTATATATGTAGATTTAATTTTCATACTTTATATAATATTATTGTTTGATATAATATGTTTACGTAAGTTTCTTAATCAGAAAGATTTCTGTTAAATTGTCCCATAAGAAAGAGCACTGTCGCCTGAGATACAAGCTTATTGCTTAGTTCAGGCGCAGATGCAAATTTATATTGTTAAAAATTTTTCCTGAATAAAGAAATTATTATTATTATTATTATTATTATATAACGCACGCACACTGAGGATTGACGAGAAGATACTGGAGCTGGAAGAAGAGGTAAATAAGTTGCGCTGGCATATTATTGGATTATCAGAGGTCCGAAGAGAGAGGGAGGACACGGTAATCCTCGAGACCGGCAACTTGTTCTATCACCGGGAGGGCGACCATCTGTCCCAAGGAGGTGTCGGATTTATCGTCTACAAGTCTCTCGTCAACAACGTTGTACAGATTGGGAGTGTGTCGACGAGGGTCTTGTACCTGATACTCAGAATCACCAAACGGTATTCGCTGAAGGTCATACAGGTTTACGCACCAACGTCGGCACATCCCGATGAGGAGGTGGAGGAAATGTATGAGGATATTTCCAAAATCATGCATTCCTCCAAAACCCACTACACGGTGTTGATGGGAGACTTCAACGCAAAACTAGCCACAAGAGAAAGCGGTGAGCTGAAGGTAGGGAAATTTGGAGTAAGGCAACGGAACCGTAGGGGCCAGCAGCTGGCCGACTTTATGGAGAAAGAGGGACTCTTTATGATGATCTCTTTCTTCCAAAAGCGGCCCCACAGGAAGTGGACCTGGTCGAGCCCCGACGATTCGACAAAAATGAGATTGACTTCATTATGACGACCAGACGCCAACTGTTCAGTGATGTCTCAGTGATCGCAAGGGTGAAAACTGGCAGCGATCACCGAATGGTTAGAGGCACACTAAACCTAAACGTTAAGTTGGAGAGGTCTCGTTTAATGAAGTCAACGCTCCGTCCCCCTCGTGCTCTAATCCAGAATCCCGAAACCTTTCAGCTCGAGTTACGTAACCGCTTTCAGTACCTAGAAGATTTCGTTCGTCGACAAGTTCGTAGAAACTCTCCATGCGGTCAGAGCTAAGTTTTGCAAGACCCGCCGCAGAAGAACACAAAAACTCTCCGATCACACTCTTAATCTCATGGCTGTTAGACGGGAGATGAGGCTGCAATCGTCAACAGATTTGACAGCATACAGGAAACTGAACAGACAGATCTCCAAATGCATGCGGCGAGACTTGCGCAACTTCAATACTGCTTGTATTGAAGAAGCGATCGAGCGGAACCAGGGCTCCAAAGTCTTTGCCAGAGATCTGTCTGTCAGTACGAGCCAACTGTCAAAGCTGAAGACTGAGTGTGGCGGCATCGTTTCCGGGACACCTGAGATTCTGAGTGAGATTGAGAGTTTCTATGGGCAGCTGTACACATTATCGTTGGAGCCACACGCAAGTGTGAGTAACGATTCAAGAGCAAGTCTTATCCGACACTATTCCGATGATATCCCGGACGTCAGTCTGAGCGAGATTAGAATGGCTCTCCAGCACCTTAAAAACGGCAAGTCCCCGGGCGAGGATGGAATTACAGCAGAGCTTCTGAAAGCGGGTGGAAAACCGGTACTTGAAGTCCTTCAGAGGCTCTTTAATTCCGTCCTCCATGGTGGCACTACTCCGGAGGCGTGGAACAGAAGTGCGGTGGTCTTGTTCTTCAAGAAAGGTGACAACGCCCTCTTGAAGAACTACAGACCGATATCCCTTCTGAGCTGCGTCTACGTGATGTTTTCGAGAGTCATTACGAATCGTCTCGCACGCAGACTTGACGACTTCCAGCCTCTCGAACAAACTGGTTTCCGAAAAGGCTTTAGTACCATAGACCAATACATACCCTTCGGCAACTTGTACAGAAGTCCGAAGAGTACAACCTGCCACTTTGCCTGGCGTATGTGGACTATGAGAAAGCCTTTGATTCCGTCGAAATTTGGGCGGCGCTACAGTCTCTTCAGCGGTGCCAAGTTGACTGTCGGTATATCGAGGTGCTGAAGTGTTTGTACAGTAGGGCTACGATGGCTTCCCGAGTACAGAACCAGAGTACGAAACCTATCCAACCGCAGAGAGGTGTAAGACAGGGTGACGTTATTTCCCCGAAACTCTTCACCGCTGCATTGGAAGACGTTTTCAAGCTACTGGACTGGAAAGGATACGGCATTAATACCAATGGCGAGTACATCACTCACCTTCGATTTGCCGACGATATAGTCCTTATGGCAGAATTGCTGGAGGACTTAAGCACTATGCTCAATGACCTCAATAGTGTCTCCCAACGGATAGGTCTTAAGATGAAAATGGACAAAACAAAGATCATGTTTAATGTCCATGTCACACCTATGCCGGTAGTTGTTGGGAGCACTAAGCTCGAAGTTGTTGACGAGTACGTATACCTGGGACAAATAGTCCGACTAGGTAAGTCCAACTTCGACCAAGAGGTCAATCGACGGATTCAACTCGGCTGGGCAGTGTTTAGGAAATTACGACGCATCTTCTCGTCAGGTATACCTCAAAACCTGAAAACTAAATTGTACAACAAGTTCGTGTTGCCAGTGATGACCTATGGAACCGCGACGTGGTCCTTCACTGCTGGTCTTATGAGGACGCTCAAAGTCGTTCAGCGAGCTATGGAGAGGGCTATGCTCGGAGTTTCTCTGGGTTAGAAATGAGGATATCCGCAGTAGAACCAGAGTGACTGACATAGCTCAACGGATTAGTAAGCTGAAGTGGCAATGGATCGGCCATATAGCTCGAAGAACCGACAACCGTTGGGGAAGAAGGGTTCTCGAGTGGCAGCCTCGTACCGGTAGGCGAAGTGTAGGGCGACCCCCGACTAGATGGAGGGACGACCTGGTAAGACGTGCAGGAAGTCGATGGATGCAGGTGGCTCAGGACCGTGCTTTGTGGCATTACTTGGGGGAGGCCTATGTTCAGCAGTGGACTTGTGAAGGGCTGTAATGATAATGATGGTGATGAATATTTTTTTTTATATTTAGAACACTACACATTTGAATGAAACTAGGTTTTACAGATCTTATCGCGTATACTAACTTATGTTATATTCCCAACGTTTCGATATTTTACAGCACCAATGATCACTGTGGGGCTTAGGTGTTCGACCTCCCAATGTTATTGTTAACCACTGCTACCTTTAGCCTATAATTATAATAAGAATAAGCTTATTGTATCTTACAGTTGTATGCTTGGCTTCAGATTAAATTTTATTAATTATAGAACCCTAAGCAGGTAGCACGCTAGCTATCTCCTCTATTGAAATAAGGTTATTATGATTTCAATAGTCCAGCGAATCATTTTTGTAATCGGTGTTTTTAATGGTGTGTTAGCTGGTGTGTTGCGCGTTGAATAGCACCATCTTGACTTAATTGACGACTTGACATGACTCTTAAAGCTCAAACGGCACAATAAATTAATATCAGTAGGACCATATAGTTAATTTTATGAGAACAATTTTAATTTTCCTTGACGTAACGAATTACTAACAATTTTGTTACCATTTTCTGTTTTTTCTTATGTTTTTTAATTAAATGTTTAAATTTTGAAAATAGAATGAAAGAGGCAGCAAACTACTACAAAAAATTACACTGCATACACTGCCCTTTGTTTGTTTTGAGAATTCTGTTATTCCTTATAGTAAGGTTGTAAAAAATCTAGGGGTTCTAATTGACAGTACAATGTCTTGGGCACCTCAAATTGAACAGAAGAGAGTGAGAGCAAGAAAATGTTTGCAGCTTGTGGAAGTCTTAAGAGACTCCGAAATTTCCTGCCGATTTCTACCAAAATTGCGTTAGCACATTCCATTTTGCTACCTATTTTAGACTTTGCTGATATATGCTACACTGATATTACTATGGAGCAATTAAACAAGCTTGAGCGTTTTCAGAATATATCCATTCGATTCATATGTGGTTTACGCAAATATGATCATGTATCCCAATTTCGAAATCAACTCAAGTGGCTCCCTATTCGCCTTCGCCGGGATGTTCATATACTCTATTTACTTTATTGTGTACTGTTTGATCCGAAATCTTCAAGATACCTTAAGGAACAATTTCACTATCGACATGAATTTCATAATCGCGATTTGCGTTCAGTGTATAGCTTGGCTTTAAATACTTCTTACAGCGTAACTTCATTTTATAATAAATCATTTACTTCACTAGCAACGCGACTTTGGAATTCATTACCACTTAACATTCAGAAAGCGCAAATTTTACAGTCTTTTAAAAAACTACTTAAGGAGTATTATTTGAAGTTCCCGTCATAATAATAAATTATATGTATTTCCTCTTTTCTTAAATTCTTGATTTTTTTTCGTTAAATTTTCTCTGCAGTATATGTGTGAATATATTAAATTAAAATTATTTTACATATATATGTATATGTGTATGTATATATCTTTGTATATATATTATAAGTATGTATATAAATATATGTATTTATAATCATTAAATATTGTATATATTATTAATATATTTTTACAAATATTATTTATAATATTTTTTTTCTATTTATATCATATTGCACATTGCACCCATCCGTCAAAATATAAAATTTTTATGTCCTTTTATGTTCGGTTTGTCAGGCAAAAATCGCTTAAAGCAATATGACCACCGTTTGTATTCATAAGTTTTCCGTTATTGTAACAACTTTGTTCAAATGCAATAAAGAGTTATCTATCTATCTATCTAAAAGAGGTTTCAAGCAAAATAGTGCCTTTCCATGGCTACAGAAAGGAGAGGTAGACCGCAAACTACCTGGATAACAAATGTCCGGAAGGATACGCAAAAGCTCGACTTTGTAGAAGTCGATGCTTACCAGCGAATTTAATGGCACCAAAAGGTTAAGAAAGCCGACCCCGTGTAACGGGAAGAGGCGAGGTCAAATAAATAGTCTATCCGATTGTAAATAATACTACATAGCATCTATTTTATGGTGCTATTTACTATTTAATGGGGTAAACGATTTGAATCGAATATCGCAAATAAACATTAAGCCGTGTATTAATAAAATACCACGAAGCTCAACATTATTTTGCAAAAACTATATTAACTTTACATACATAAAAACTCACGCATGTCACCCAGAGGGGTAGGCAGAGACTACAGAATTCCATTTAGCACGATCCTGACATACCTCTCTCGCTTCCTCCACATCCATATACCTATGCATACATGCTCGTCGGTTAAGGGTTCTCTTAATTTGGCCCATTTTTCGCTTCACTTCCATTCACTTCCGCAACATATATTTGCTTTGTCAGTCTTTCTTCATTCATTCTTTCAACATGATCAAACTATCGAAACATTCCTTTCTTAATCCTGGTCATATCATCATCTTGCAAACCACACTCTTCTTTAATCACACACTTTCTCACCATGTCACTCAGATTCAGCACTAACATACTCCTCAGTTATACCTCAAAACCTGAAAACTAAGTTGTACAAAAAGTGCCTGTTGCCAGTGATGATATATGGAACTGAGACGTGGTCCTTCACTGATGGCCGTATGAGGACGCTCAAAGTCACTCAGCTAGCTATGGAGAGAGCTATGCTTGGAGTTTATCTGCATGATAAACTTAGAAATGGGGATATCCGCAGTAGAACCAGAGTGACTGACATAGCCCAACGGATTAGTAAGCTGAAGTGGCAATGGGCCGGCCATATAGCTCGAGGAACCGACAACTGTTGGGGAAGAAAGATTCTCGAGTGGCAGCCTCGTACCGGTAGGCAAAGTGTAGGGCGACCCTCCACTAGATGGAGTGATGACTTGGTAAGACATGCAGGAAGTCTATGGATGGATCAGGACCGTGCTTTGTGGCGTACCTTGTGGAGGCCTATGTTCAGCAGTGGACTTGTGAAGGGCTGTAATGATGAATGATGATGATGATTTTCCTTAGCGACCGTATTTCTTCTGCATTTATTCTACTCTAGTGCTTCTTCTGCCACACCCAACTTTCACTACCTTACGTTAAACTAGGGACTAATACAGCATTGTGGATTGCCATACGTGTCCGTTTTGACACATTATGACTTTTCACAATAGAGTGTAGAGCCACATTAACTTTATTTCCTGCCTACATTAACTTTAATCGTGAATAAATGTAAACAACATACCAGGACAATTTACCGTTTATAAGTACACATCGGGAGACACGCCAGATATAGAAAAGTTGTTGCTATACGTATGATACCTATTAATGCAATTTGGTAACATCACTTATGTGTTTCCGTAGCATATTATAAAGGCAATTTTCAATAATTTACGTCCATTATAGTCACATATAACGGGGTAACTCTACGTGTCATCGAATTATGCAAATTTTGGTAATGTTTCTAAATTGAAGCCCGCGTGAGCGAAGCCGCGGGTAAACATCCAGTCAGTAAATACACGTGATTAAATCCATAAAAACTAGTTTAACTTAAAAATACTTTGTACGTATCAACGTATTAGATTTTTTAAAGGTTTTTATTTCTTCAATTGCGTTTTGTATAGATTTTCTCAAGGGCAATAGATTCGCCTGTTATTAATAAAATCAATGAAACCTACCACAATTTACTGATAATGACTAACAATTTAATTCCCTTCGTACTTCAAATCCTTACTTAATAAGCACTTTTTGTCATCATTATCAAAGTCACCTTAAACATTTATATATATATATATATATATATATAAATGTTTAACGTATATATATATATATATATATATATATATATATATATATATATATATATATATATATATATATATATACAACATGTAACAAAAACCCTGTGGTTCCCGTTAAGTGCGTTGTCAGAATCAGTATCCAAGCATATAGAAATATATTTTTTTTTCTTCAAAAAAACACATTTAAAAAAATCATTTTATTGAAAAAAAAATTAATTTCCAAATTGTATGTGGTTTTATTGTCTCTGCATTGGCCGAGGAGTAAGAGGATTGTC
Organism: Parnassius smintheus behrii; assembly: GCA_036936625.1. Taxonomy (NCBI): domain Eukaryota; kingdom Metazoa; phylum Arthropoda; class Insecta; order Lepidoptera; family Papilionidae; genus Parnassius; species Parnassius smintheus. Next base: position 1,438,729 of record JAUPFT010000014.1, read on the forward strand.
AAAGACCCCGCATTAATGATACTCGTGTGAGTTAGAGGAAATAAAACCACATCAAATTTACGAATTTATTTTTTTCCATTAAAATTATTTTTTAAAGGGGTTTTTGAAAAAAAAATTATTTCTATACGCTTGGATACTGATTCTGATAACGCAGTTAACGGGAACCACAGGGTTTTTGATTAATTTACAACATATGCCAACGGATTAGTAAGCTGAAGTGGTAACGGGCCGGTCATATAGCTTGAAGAACCGACAACCGACGGGGAAGAAAGGTTCTCGAGTGGCAGTCTCGTACCAGTAGGTGAAGTTTAGGGTGTCCTGCACTAGATGGAGTGACGATGTGGCATGCAGGAAGTCGATGGATGCATGTGGCTCAGAACCGTGCCTCGTGGCGTTCTTCGATGCTTATGCTCAGTAGTGTGAAAGACTGTAATGATCATGCTGACGACTGATTAATTAATTTTCCCTTTCCACAAAGTTTCTTAGTAATTATACAGAAAAAGTTATCTGCAACTCATTTCACCCTCTGGAACTAGAGTCCGACAAACACGCGTCGCTAATTTGACTAATTGCTATAGCCGGGGACTTCGCCGCACCCTTCAGGTAATACCTATACCCCCTCTTATACATATCAATTGAATTTGAACTTTATTGAATTTTATTATGAACGATTATTATTATTAATCATTTACTTTTGTTTTTAAAAGATCTCATTATAATGTAAAGACGATATAGAAGTGTGTAGAAAGCCTTAAATAATACAAATAAAACAAAATATAAAGTTTCTGAAATAAGATATAAGTATGAAGTACCTTAGATATACGTTGTTCCTCACGATTTTTTTTTCTTCACCGCCGAGCTCATGGTAAATCAACACTTGAAATTCATTTGAGAATTTCATTGATACCGGCGTGAATAGAACCCGGGTTGTTCACGTTGAAAGTTTTTAATAGTAGGTATAATATGTGTAATATATGAAACGTCATACAATTAGCTAGATACGAATAAGCTAGTTTTAAGTATTAAAATTGTATGATGTTAGCATACGAGGGTGGATTGAAAAGTACTCGGCCTAACCAAGAAAATAAACACATACTAAATCAGTTATATTTTTATTTTTCTACATAATCACCATCAAGTTCAATACACTTTTGCCACCTCCCCTTCCAAGCATTTAGACCGTTGAAAAAAAATGATTCTTCCTTAGAGTCAAAATATGCGTCTACAGCTGCTTTGACCTCGTCGTTTGTCGAAAATCTTTGACCTCCCAAGTGCTTTTTTAGGTTAGGGAACAGAAAGAAGTCGGATGGTGCCAGATCAGGTGAATACGGCGGATGCGGTAACAGTTCAAAGCCACAGTTGTGAATTTCAGCCATTGACTGTACTGACGTGTGAACACGGGCGTTATGTTCATGTTACAGGACTTTTCTTCTGAGCATTCCTCGACGTTTTTCTTTTATTTCCTCTCGTAAATGACGTAGTAAGGTGCAGTAGTAATCAGAGTTTATAGTCTGACCCCTTTCAAGATAATCAATCATAATCACACCTTTCGAGTCCCAGAATACTGAAGCCATCACCTTATTTGCCGACAAAATCGACTTAGCCTTTTTAGGGGGTGGTGAACCAGGTCTTCTCCACAGTTTTGATTGTTGTTTTGTTTCCGGTGTACAGTAATGAACCCATGTTTTGTCCATAGTAACAAAACGATTCAAAAAATCATCTGCATCGGCTTCAAATAACTCCAAACAGTCGCGTGAAATAGTCAATCGCGTCCTTTTTTGTTCAACTGAAAGCAGTCGCGGAACCCACCTCGCAGACACCTTGTGGAAACCCAACTCGTTGACAATGATGTTTTGAGTTCGTTCATAAGAGATGCCTATAATCTCGGCTATCTCTCTAATTTTTAATCTGCGGTCTCCCATTATTAAATCAAGTACTTTTTTAATATTTTCGTCAGTAGTTGACGTCGAAGGCCTTCCAGAGCGGGGTTCATCTTTCACACTCTCTCTACCACGCTTAAATTTTGCTATCCATTTTTTGACGGATGAATATGACAGAGCACAATCGCCTAATGTACTGACCATGTCATCATGGATGGCTTTTGATGATAGCCCCTTCTTATGGAGGTACTTAATGACGGCACGCTGCTCGATTTGCTCCATTCGCGGAAATTATGTCCGATTACTTTGTTAATAAATTTATAAAATCACAACTAATTATCGCACACGTTTCGAACTTAACACAATGAACTAGTCTGAACTGAACTAAATAATGTGGGTAGATTTGATTTTTAGAATTGAATGGATCTGTGTTAGGCCGAGTACTTTTCAATCCACCTAGGTAGATTGGCCAGTTTGTATTATTGCATCAGTATTGAAATCCCTTTTTTCACTTTATTTTTATATAAAATAAGGGTGACAAACGAGCACTCAGTCTACCTGATAGTAAGTGGATACTGTGCCTGTAGACATCTACATTTATTCTCAATTAAGAATAAATATGCAAAACGGTGTCACTCTTGAGGTCTAAGATGGAATGCCTTGTTTCCATTAAAAAAGGTCTCCGGTTCTCAACACTTATCATAAGAATCACAGTAGTATTGAGCTGCTATTTTACGCTGGTATTCTGTGAGAGCGTGGTTCTTCCCCAGTCGAACCGCCCCATTCATGCAACAACCATAATATAGCGCATGGCTTTACCACGTTATAAAGATGTTCTTTGAAAAGCTGTAGTAGATCAGTGAATAAACGCTCGTAGTACGGTTTCACCCGCCGGCACCAATGTAATTGTTATTGCAGCTTAAATAATTCAACACGTACTCGGTGGTGAAGAAGATATCGTGTAGAGAGCTACATGTTTGAGAAATTTACTATTTTATATTTGTAAAACATGCGTAGTCTAGTCCGCAGACACGCATTGATGCAGCGCGGCGGACTCTTGCTGCCCTAAAAAGACTTAGAAATGAGTTGAAGTCTGTGCCTTCAAAGAACACAGTGCAGTGCATTTCTAAAAAGACTTTTAACTCAGGGAATAGTCACTAATTTGCGGACTTGTAGTGACGCACAAGTACTGTGCACGGTACAATTATTTGCATGGCCTACAAATAATTGTTTCGGTTGTGAATGTTTGCCCTAGTGCTACTTGCGAGTAGGGCTACCAGATCCGAAAATGAGTTTTACCGGCAAAATCCCTAACTTTTTTAATAAATTTCATGACATTGACGAGGAGACAGCAAAAATATCTAATTATAAAAAAACTCTGGCGTGTGCTTGACATATAATGCGTAATATTCAGCAATAAAAAGTACGAGCCAGATCAGATGAATGAAACAATGTTATTGTTCAGATTTGATTCATTTATTATTATTTTTTGTGATTAAACTGTTGCAGAAATATTTTAATTTGTATTTTTTATATTTTTTGCACTTGCTTGTGGGGACCCCGGAGCATTAGGAACCAATCCTCCTATCCATAAAGTAGTCATACACTAACAGGTGGGCTAGGGCCGGGTGTTCGTATGTTTGTCGAAGGCTTGCAGTTCCAGCGGTCCAAGACAATCCATCACGTAATGGATAACGTAAGATGCAACTATGAGATATACAGAAACATCACTGCTTCCAATAGACAGCGTATCTTGTTTACGACAGACGTATAACACCCAGACCGGCGAAGGAGAGCAATGTCAAAGGTGTGAGACTTCTGTGTCTCTCCCTACCACAGGAGAACCCCATGTATAATTGTGGGCTTTCATCATCATCATCATCATCATCATTACAGCCCTTCACAAGTCCACTGCTGAACATAGACAAAGCACGGTCCTGAGCCACCTGCATCCATCGACTTCCTGCATGTCTTACCAGGTCGTCACTTCATCTAGTGGGGGGCCGCCCTACACCTTGCCTATCGGTACGAGGCTGCCACTCGAGAACCTTTTTTTCCCAACGGTTGTCGGTTCTTCGAGATATATGGCCGGCTCATTGCCACTTCAGCTTACTAATCCGTTGGGCTATGTCAGTCACTCTGGTTCTACTGCGGATATCCTCCTTTCTAAGTTTATCACGCGGAGAAACTCCGAGCATAGTCCTCTCCATAGCTCGCTGAGCGACTTTGAACGTCCTCAAACGGCCAGCAGTGAAGGACCACGTCTCGGTTCCGTAGGTCATCACTGGCAACACGCACTGGTTGTACAACTTAGTTTTCTGGTTTTGAGGTATACCTGACGAGAAGATGTGTCGTAACTTCCCGAACGCTGCCCAGCCGAGATGAATCCATCGGTTGACCTCTCGGTCGAAGTTGGACTTACCTAGTCGGACTATTTGTCCCAGGTAAACGTACTCGTCAACAACTTCGAGCATAGTGCTCCCGACAACTACGGGCATAGGTGTGACATGTACATTAAACATGATCTTTGTTTTGTCCATGTTCATCTTAAGACCTATCCGTTGGGAGGCACTATTGAGGTCATTGAGCATAGTGCTGAAGTCCTCCAGTGATTCTGCCATAAGGACTATATCGTCGGCAAATCGAAGGTGAAAGATGTACTCGCCATTGATGTTAATACCGTATCCTTTCCAGTCCAGTGGCTTGAAAACGTCTTCCAATGCAGCGGTGAAGAGTTTCGGGGAAATAACGTCACCCTGTCTTACTTGTTGGCTTTCATTGACTGATTTTTTTTAAATAAAATAAGTCCAGCTGATGGTAGGTTAATGCTGAGGCCCTCAGACATCTACATTTATCCTCAACTAAGAATCAAAATGCAGATTCGTTGTCATCCTTTAGGACTAAGATGGTATGCTTCGTTTCCAGTAAAAAGGGTATCCGGCTCTAGACTTACCATACAAAAGACAAAAGCATTAAGCTGCTATTTTGCACGGGCATTCTGTGAGAGCGTGAATTTACCCCGGCCGGGCTGACCCATTCCTGCTAAAAGCGTGGCGTTACCACATATTACGATGATGGAGTTCGTTGGTTTCGTTCAGGTTAAACTGCATATATTTGTTGTAACAAGTTTATTCGATCACTGAATATATATTGACCACTTTACACAATACATATGACTAGATAGAACATGTCTGATTATAATGTTATCATTATTTCGTTACAGCTAACACTAAGAATGCTTACGGTACAGATGTTGCCAACAAATCATTTTTATTCTTTTTACATTGTTAGTGCTTATTATGTCGCATTTGATATAATTTTACAACATTGTACCTACTTCTAGTTATTCTAAAATATATCCGGTTACATTTTAAAATTAATATTTTTTTAATTTACCGTTAAGAAATTGCCAATAATCGGGAAATATTTTCCTCGGATTTCCCCCTTCGTATATATTTTAAAATATATAAGGTTCAACTGCAAACATATACGTTAAACGCACTTTTAAATAATAAACCCATACCTTACGTAATACATCATTTTATATTCATTTTTTTTCTAAAAATAACCATTAACAATAGGTCTTTAGATAATCAATAGGCAAAACAAACTTTTATCGAGTAAAACGTAAACAAAGTTTTAATACTAACAACTTTAATACCAACGTGTACGCGATTTACCTTTTTTTTTAAAATAACGCTTGCTTAGAGTAAATAATGATAATACTACGAGACAAATCTTAATATAAAGTGACTAATAACTATTATGATAATATGTTATGTATTTATGAGAAGTCTAATTTAAAAACACACATATTATATTATGTCTGTATCACATGTTTACTACATACGTGATGACTTAGCTTTATAATTAGAATTTAATGTATATGTTTTTTATTTCAATATATAATGATATTTATGTATGATAATAAGAACGTAGTTGTATTACACACTGGGGAATTTTATTACCGCCTGGAAAATAATAGGATGTAACAGGCGAATGGATTATAGGCCTATGGCACAGATATTTTATAATTTTTATTTTATTTTACATTAACATATTATGAAATTGATCTATCACGAAATACTACTAATTTGAAATAAACTTTCGGTAGGTTTTTTTTATATGATAGGGTGACAAAGCTGTGTGCTCGACACAGCCCACGTGATGGTAAGTGGTTGCTGCGGCCCATAGACATCTGCATCTATCCTCGGTTACGAATCAAAATGCAGATGCGTTGTCACCCGTGAGGACTAAGATGGAATGCCTCGTTTCCAGTAAAAAGGGTATCCGGTTCTCTACACTCACCATACGAAACACAGCAGCATTAAGCTACTATTTCACGCTGGTATTCTGTGAGAGCGTGGTCCTTCCCCGGTCGAGCCGACCCATTCGTGCTATAACTATACTTTCAGTATAACTGCAGCATGGCTCTACCACGTATTATATTACATAATAAAAAAACTACAACAAAACTTTGAACTAAATATATAAATCAATTAAAAACTATTGAAATTAAAATAATACGCACCCAAATATTAGTATTTATTGATAGATCCATGTCATAATATGTAAATTAAAAAAAATGTAAAATATCCGTGCTTCTATTCCGTTCACCTTTTACACCATATTTTTCCAGACGGTAAAAAAATCATTATATTAAGGTAAAATAAACAAATGCATGTTTAAATTACTATAACTTAACGAAGCCCAGAGACAGTCTAGCCTAGGCAAAATTTAAATTTATATTATCTTAACTTAGAAATAAGCTGCATGATATTCGATTATATTATAACCCTAAAGTTATTTAAAATTTATTACGTTGTAGTAATTTAAAATGAAGACAAAAATAAATCTACAAAACATGATATTGTACACGAAACGATAAGCTAAAATTTAAATGAGGTATTTTGTAAATATATAATATGAATTATGTGCGTTATCAGAATAAGTATTCGAACGTATAGAAATAACTTTTTGTTTCAGAAATATCCATCACTAAAAATATTTTATTTTATTCTTCTATTTTAAAAAAATATTTGCAAATTGTATGTGGTTTTATTACAGCTGTATTGTTCGGGGCGTAAGTGTATTGAAAAAAAAAAGACCCCGCTTTACCGATGCTCGTGTCAGTTAGAGGCAATAAAAACCACATACAATTTGCAAATAAAAATTTATTTTAATTTATTATTATTATATAAATAATTTATTTTCAGATGATCGAGTTTTCTGAAAAATGTTATTTCTATATGTTTTAATATTGATTCTGATAACGCACTTAATGGGAAACCACAGGGTTCTTTACATGTTGTATGTTTCAAATATTGTTAGACAGGTTACTGTCTATAACACATTATAATACAAACAAAATGTTATATGCGCTTTCTGTCTTAAACAGATAGACAGAAGAAAGAAGGACGTAGCCTATTTAACTATTATAATGTGACTATGATATTGAAATTACGTATGCTATATTATTAATGCCAAGTGCCATTGCTAAAAATTATTTTGTATCAAAAAAATGAAAAATATTTACATGTAAGAGATTTTACCTCAAATTAAAAAAATATTTTTATTTGCTTAGAAGTTCATAATACAACAGAGAAATAAAGAAGGGGAAGTTTATGAGTTCTACGTCATTAATTGTTTTCTATCACTCATATTCGTGTGGGCACTTCTCTATATATACACACAGCTTAGACAAGCGACTATCTTATATTTTAAAGATTTAATATATATATATATATATATATATATATATATATATATACATATATATATATATATATATATATATATATATATATATATATATATATATATATATATATATATATATATATATGTATGCACTCTAATTTACAACTAGTGATATATTGATATACATATTAGTGATAAAATTAAAGTTAATTATTATTAGCTACTCGTAAATGAGAATCCTATAATAATTCTACAAGGTGATTTTGATATAATATATCTTATAATCACCTAAACAAAAATTTATGATTACATTAGTATGTTACACACAATGTTTACATTCTATTATCTTTGAAAATAAAAACAAATAAATTAAAGAGTACATCGACACTAACTAAAAATCAAGCTCAGGAGTAAGAAATATTACTAAGTTACTAGAAATATTTGTTTTATTAAGTAATTTGACTTTTTTTTAAATTATATGCATTCTATTACTATACAAGCATAATATAAAGCAACAAAATTTTAAATAAGTATAATGACGACCAACAACGTCAAAATTTTCGTAGAGCATTCATATGATTATATTACAAGGTAGATGTGAAATGAGATGGAAAAAGTATAAGACTAAGTAGTACAGTCACAAACATAAATATGTCAAGTGTACAAACTGTAAACATCCACTGTATACGATTTGTAAACTTTTTCTATACGACTTATTTATGTTCATATCTGTGCAAAAGATTTAAAGTTATAGAACTAACGGACGGGTATTGATCTAAATAGTTATCTAACTGCAAACTATGTAATAATAGATAAATGTGAACAAATATGTGCAATCTATATAGTGTAGGTATGAAAGAAATAATCAATAAATAGTTAAACGACCATATTTTAAAATCGCATTTACCCCGCATCGTAGATCTAATGTAAATAGTTAAACCTTAAAAAAGCATGGGAACAAATGTTTACAGCGTGATCACCATGGAAACACAATGATTACATCAAATCTAAGTGAATGTGTGACATTCAGTTCACAAGTTGTAATCATTCAATAGAAAGAAAGTTGTAGAACAAAACAGGACAATTCGGTGATCCACTGTAATTCAATACAAACTAAATCATATGTGGATAAGTGCTATTAAAAGAGTATTGGAAGAATTTTCAAGGCTACATTTTTTTAGAAACGGTCACACAGTACAGTCACATGTGTTTAGGTACTAGGCAATTGATATGTTACATTGGCAAATATATAAAATACAGTACATCCAAGTTATATGATATATACTATCAATAGTCTTAAAATTAAATACTAATAAGGATAAAACATTTTTATACGATCCACCTGATAGTGTTGCAAATAATAAAGGAAATTAAAGTATGAAATAAAAATTAATTTTTAATTTTTAAAGAAAGAAAAATGCAATGAATTGTTTATGTGCGTTTATACAAATATTATCAAAGCGTAACACCAAAGATATGTTCTATCAGAATGGTCTTTTTATTTTATATTTTAATGATAATTTATTAGTATGGTAGCTATTACAAAATTCATTCTGGAGTTAATTAAATGTTACAGTAAATATATTTATATTTGTAAGGTCTTTCTGTTTGTAGCTAATTTTGGAGTTGTGAATATTAAACATTTTTAAATCACCAAACCTTAAGCCTTTAATTAGAATAATTTATCGAAAAAATGTAAATTTTTAATACGTATATTAAAAGTGGCAATAGATATAAAACTAGCACAAAATTGTATATTATATTCTTAAACTAATGATATGTTTGCGATATTGGCTCGATTATTGCTGGCGACTAATTACAGTTATTTTAACAAACTGTTGTATTGCCAACTCAGCGGCACTACAACATAACGATAAAATATTTATTAAACGTCATATCGTGTATTTTAGTATTTAACTTTTAAAACAATTTTATGTAGCGTAAATGAAAAACACGGAACCTTTCTGAATATTATCTTTGGTCGCAGTAAAGATATACGGATAAAGATAGTCATATTATGTCACTCTTTTTGTGCCTTTATCATGGTTGCCTACAACAAATACGCGCTTATATACAAATATTTTATAAGTTATAATGTATCTCATGTTCATATATACATACATATTATGAATGAACACAAATTTGATAGTAAGACAAAATTTTTTAAAGAAAGGTTATCTGGCAAAATATAAAGAAAAGTATCGGAATATAAGAGATACTAATCAATTATTTATGAATTGGTAGGTCCTTTTACTGAATTCGTTAGTGTACGTAACTTTTTTAAATTTACAATAAAATATCTCTAGATCAATTTATTGTACATCATTATGATTTGAACATATTTTAGTGGGCGTGTCTACTGTAAAGTAAATAGCTGGTCTCACCAAACGGAAAATATGTTTACTTTCTACGGTGTATGGTATTTTATTTTAAGAAACAAGATATAAATTCTGTATATGAGCTAAAAATTTTAGCCACAGCAGTTTTCCATTGAGTTCTAAAGATGAAGTTGGAAACATAAAATACCGATCAAACGAATAAAATAAAATTCACGATATAACGCTTATCACAGTAAAAGCGTCACCTCACAGTTAGTATCCTACTAATTAATTGAATTTCGGGAGAATTTGACTCAAAAATTGACTCTAAATTTACAATTCACAAAGATCACTGATATGCAGTCACTCACAGTGACCTCTGATCATCAATCTAACGTAATTCATAAAACTGCGACGTGGCGAAAAGTAGGCAAATACTTTAAAATACATCGCGCCTGTTTTGCCTTATTAATGAAGCTACGATTATCTGTATATTTTTGTGCGCAAAAATATTCCTGTGCTCGAAACTTATCGCTCTATCATTGCTATTGTACTCTAGCAGGCTACTGTCTAACATCTCGGTAACTTACAATTTATACAAAATAAATAAAGCTAACCGTCTTCAAATTAATGCAACCTTCACGTAAAAAAGAACGAGCGAATGTACCTCAGCATCTTCGCTGATAGAATTAAATTGAACGAACATTATTCACAATAATCTCTTTAAACTTTTTACACTCATTCAATTGACATGTCGGGCTCGTCACATTTTCTTGTACAATTAACTTTAGATATCATTTTAGATTTCTTTTTTTTCGAGTCATTTGCAAGTTTACTTATTTTGTGGTCATTGTGAAGGCTTAATAAACATAGGTAAAGGGCCATTAGGAGTGATTTTAAGTGATATTGAAACTCTAGTTAGCCTTCTTGCAGTATTATCTGTCACCTTATCTTTATTGAGTATATTTTTTTCTTGTCTTACACTTATAATTATGTGAATTTTGCTTTTTGGGTAAAGTATATCAATGTTCGCCTTTGATATGTAATATAGCATTTATTTCACAAATACTTACTTATAATTAAATACGTAACTTTTTCCATTAACTTCCACAAAATTTCTGTTTCTGTAACACATTCGTTATAATTCTACCTGATAAATGTATAAAAATCTGTAACCAATATGAACAATTTAATTTAATTTACATTATAATGTGGGTTCATTATTACATCATTATTTTACATTTTGCTTGATTTTAGTTCGGTTTTTAACAAATTGAGACTTTTTTTTACCTTTACTTCATTTGGTAAAGAATTCAAAGAAAGCTCTAGATAGAAGGAACGTTATACTTTTCGGCTGACATACATATGTATATAATTTCACTTAGTATTATTTACGTTATTATTTTTCGGCTGACATACATATGTATATAATTTCACTTAGTATAATGTACTCACCAAATCGCGCGTCAGGTGAGTGAGTATCTACATGTTTAGACATGAAACGTATAAATAGTTTTATTCAATGTTTAGTCACTCAAAAAGGCTGGATAAGATTGCATCCGAGCGTAATGATTGTCATTAGTTTTTCTGCTTATCTGTGTCACTATGTCAAAAAATTACAAAAAAAAGCTCGCGTAAGAGAGTTAGGATATATTTTTGAATTTTTGTCAAGTCCAACTTTATTTTCAGTTTTCTTTTTAATAACATTTATATATCTGGTATTAAGGCAAAGAAACTTCAAATATATAGCAACATACACAAGGTGAACTATAAACTGAAAGGTATTTTCGAACCTTCTCCTTTTACTGATTAGAAGTCAAGCCTTCAAAATGACCCAAATATCATCCATGATGGTAAATAACAGCTAAAAAATTAAGTACAAGTACACATGTAGTATGCTTATTTCGACATAATATACGTTTTAAACGGGACATCGACTAACTATGCTGTACACTTAGACAAAAATAAATTTATACTTTATAATTCTATTCTTTAAGCTACGTTGAATCAAAAGATTCTGATATGTTTCGTTTACCTTGGTTGCAACTTTATCACAAGTTGGTTACCTAACTTAATATACTAATTGATATTTTAATTGAATATATCAAATATGAATTGATATTAGAGCGATGGCTTAGCCTAATATTGCTGATATAGCGGGGAAGGTAATATTTAACATAGACATTTAACATTTCCTCTCTTATATCTAAAAATATTAATAATTTAATGATAATTGCGATTAGAGTTACGAAAAAATTACCATCAGTTTGTTTAGAATCAGAAATACACTTAAATGTATGTATATAATATCTAAAATTCTGTCTTACATAGGTATATACAATACTACGCAAACGTATTTATAATATAATAGACGATAATTTAATTCTGTACGCATATTTTATATATTTAACAGTAAATGTTAGCTGTCATTAAGAGCGGGATTAAACAAATTATTTATTTAGGCCTTGCCTTGCTAATATGCAAAGATCTGTGCAAGCTGCCCCATTTTAGTGATTCCAAACCTGTGCTCCGGTATAGATGGCGCTTGGTATTTAATTCTTAAATCTAATATATCTTAGACATACTATGTAATAAAAGTATAAGATATTTTTGGAGGATTATCAAAATATAATGAATTAGCGTAAATAACTTCTCATGGCGTGAAAATTTTAACAGCGTTCGTATTCCTTTCCATAATTAGTTATAATTCTTTTATGAAATGTATAAGATGAGATCATTATAACTAAAAGAAGGCATTAATCAACAATATAATATAGTTATATTCGAATAATACAAGGTCAACAAGATAGAGGAACATTGCTTACAAATTCACGTTTTTCCCGCGCTTTTTAACTTGATTTAGGTATTGCGTAAGGACACTTAATACGAGCGTCACTCGGTCTACGACACAGCACGCCAAGCCGCCTATATATTACTGAACGGTAACTCACGGACATCTGCACGGACTTTTGAAAATACAATAAGATCCCAAGTTCGTATATGAGCTCCACTATTCTAAATTGTTTTATTAAAGTTGGCTGTGTTGTTATCTGTATGAAAATATCTTTTACAACACACCTTTCATTTTCCTTTATGTCATGGATGGCGATGAATTTTTAGCAGCGTCCATAATAATATAATTTTGAATTAGGAAGAGTTAGATCATATTGATACCAAAATTTTTTTGGGAATCACCCTGGACGCGTAGCTTCAATTGTTCTCCCATATTCAAATTAGCAAGCAGACTTGATTCGGCAGCACATGCTGTAAAAAAAAAAACTTTGAATCCAAATAATAATAAGTTGTGGCTGCCTCTTTTGCTTTCGTGTTCGACAAAACCGACGAGAAAAGTGATAGAGCAGGGATTGACGTTGCCAAAACTATTGGCGATCACGCCGCTGACCGAGAGTAATCGTTTCAAAGTGCCCTGAAAGATTTTGTATAGAAAACTATACAGTGTTCGTGTACTGATATATTTTAGTTATCTTTTTAACGTAGTCCTGTAAGCAATGTTTTACAGTGTACACTAAGTATATATTTCATTAAAAGCACAGCTATATCTAAAATTCAATAGACATCTAGTCGAATACTAAACTAATACGCCGCCGGTGTGGGCGGTTCAGTGATCGAAATATTGGTAAATATCAACTATGAGACATTTATAATTACACAACAAGTAAATTCAAAAATATAGACAACAACATCGAGTTGGAACGCTCTAAAAGCCTTGTCGGAAAGGATTTTTGACCGGTCCGGGGGCAGGCGTGGGGGCAGCGGCCGGAGCGGGATGGGCTGGTGATGCTGCAGCCCGGAAGGGGTTGCTCGGTGATGGCTGCGGCTGAGCCGGCAATTGTCTTGCCGGCGTGTAACCTTCCTGACGTTGGAAAGTCGGTTGCTGTTCATAACCTTGACTATAATTCTGATAGCTGCCCTGATACTGATCTGCCCCCGCATTCATATCAACATTCGACTCCTGAACCGAGCCAACCTGACCAGACACATTTGAATACTCTAAATGGTTTTTAAACTCCCCATTCACGGGTTTTTGGTCTTGCATGCTGTAGGTCTGGTACTCCTTTTCTGGCGGATCTGACATAAGGATGTTGGCCTCATTCTCAAATGGTTTGAAATCGTAAATATGCCTGAGATACATTAGCATAGGTGCGTACAGTAAGTTGCTAAAGGCAATTAGAAGGTTCAATGCTGTGAAGCCAATCGCCTCGACAACTTCGCCCGCTATTATTGGGCCGACTGCGTAGGCGAATGAATAAGATATGTCCGCGATGGCGTAAATACTTCCGTACACAGAAACGTACCTCACATCGACCAGGTAGCCCAAAGTGGGAAGCAGAGCGGTATCTATTAGAGCTATACCGAAACAGATGCCGCAGATGGGTATCATCAGCATCTTGTAGGAACTTGCAAAAGGTATAATGAAACAACATAAGCCTTCTAGTGCAAGACCTCCCGCTGCCATCAACCATTGCTGCTGAGGATATTTTCTTGCCATTTTAACCGTAATTATTACTCCGAGAACGTGAGGGAAGAACGCTGGTAGCCATATCATACCAATTTTCCAATTCTCCTTAGTGAGGTTGTCTTCCATCCAAAGGGAAATAGTTGGCTCCAAAAACGCTAGCGCTACGTTAGACATCATCAGAGCTCCAGCACAAACGGCTATATAAGGATCCATAAGAAGTTTCCAGATCGGTGTGCCGTTAGGTTTTGGTTCGTTTGCCTCCTTCATCTGTGTCTTCAATGGCTTCATTACAAGCAGTAACATGAAACCGTCCATCAACGAAATAAACGCAAGGATTAAAAATGGAACTTCCTTTCCTGCAAACTGGTATAGAGCGCCACCAAAAGGAGGTGCGACAAGACAACCAAAGCTAATAAAGGCCAGAGCAATGCCAAGAGCCTTAGATCTCTCCGCCTCTTCAGTGAATCTGTCAGCAATCATAGCTAAGCCGGCTGTATCAGCGAATGCAGATCCGACGCCTTGAAGACTTCTCGCGAAGAACAACATTCCGTAGCTTCGTCCACAAGCAAAAGTCGATGTAGAAAGAAACATAATAATAAGTCCGATCATCATGGGTATGTCGTATCCTATGCGGTCAATTAAGGCACCAGAAAAAGGATTTATCATGAGCTGGACTATTGCTTTAGATGCAAATAAGATACCAGTCGCCGAATCTTGGCCCTCATGCGATGCAGGAATAATCATTGTTGGTGTAATGGTTATATTGCCTTCTTTGTATGGTGCTAGCGTAACGACATGGTCGGTGCCCGCCTCCCCCCACGCACCGATGTACCGTAAATAGTCCGGTATGATCGGCACAATCACCATGTACAACATGTTGTCTAGCAGTAGGGCAATGCACACAATTACTAAAATAATTTTCCTTTGTGATGTAGGTTCTTTTATTTTCTCCCACAATACCTCGCGCACCTCCCGCACCTCGAGGTTTATTACGGGTATAGTGGAGTTGTCGACCTTCTGCCATATCGTTTGCGGTCCTTCCGCCATTTTTAAGTCTTCTTAGTGAGTCTTTTCAGATTATGCTATTATTGAGAAAAAATATCTAACCATATTAGCGGGTACAGATTTTCGTCAGAGCGTTTCTTCTCAGGGTGAATAAGGTTAACGCCTTGATTAGTGGGCATTTGAATGGCACTCCTCGCCGCGACACTCGAATGGGACTTCGGAACCTGACAACAAACAGAAATGATCATTTTATTATCATTTCCTTATACAATACTGACGGTGTCCGCTAAAGAAGCGGCGTTCGTTGTTTCAAAAGGAATTTGAGTCGATCTTTGTTTCTGTTAGTTGCATGGTTCCTCTGTCCCGCTAGTTTGATCGGTTACTAAATGAGCCTAGATTGTCAAAGACGATTCAGAGTCCTTTTGAACACAGCGCCAATTAAATTAATGTAACAACACAATCACCGGAGTCTGCAAGAGTGTTTTATTGAAGAAATGAACTCCTTACAATTAAAATAATATAAAATAGTAAAATAGAATTATCTATAAAAAAACATTTAACGTCAGAAGGAAGAGGAAGCTTGAGAGGTACAATATAGCAGTTTAAATACTCTTATAATCGCATAGGAATTCATTTTAAATAGGTTATAATATAATTAACAACAATATTTAAGTATATAATATACTAAATTTGACCTGCATAAAGTTCAAAAACTTTATTAAACTAAGTTTGTATTAAAAGGTTTATTATACTATTAAGAAATTTTTGGTTGATGATAGCCCCTGGGAAGGGTGATCGCTACCAAACTAATTATAATGTCTTATGTGTTGTTAATTGTAACATACATACCCATGATTGTAAGTTGTTATTTAAAAAAAAAAGAATCCCGCTTGCTTCCCCAGACAGAGGTTTTTTCCGAACCAGTGGTAAATTAAGAAAGTGACTTTCAATAAGTATTATTTATAATCTATATTGAATAAGAAAGTTTCCGTTTCTATTTGGGAAATATTATAGATATTGTAGCAGCTTAAGGGAACCCATCACAACGTTACAACCCGTGGGTATCATTACAATCGACTATGAGAATTGGCAAAAGATTCTTTTGGCAACCGATGGAAAGGAAAGGTGGACGAATTGCAGCTTTGAACCGGTAGACGAAGTAAAGGGAGTCCCCCCTCCCCCTTTAGATACGAGTAGAGTAACGATCTGGTAAGACATGCAGGAAGTCGACGGATGCAGGTGGTTCAGGACCGTGTACCTATAATACATAAACACTCACGCCTGTCACCCAGAGGGGTAGGCAGAGACTACAGACTTCCATTAGGCACGATCCTGACATACCTCTCTCGCCCCTTTACATATATCTACGCATACATGCTGTAATTATGATAAATAACGATTATGATGCGATAGAGAGCAGTATACTAATCTCGTTTACGCCAGACCTGCAATAGCCATATCGATGACGAGCAGCAAGGTCGAGGGTGCGTCTGATACAGTGATTGTTAGTTCGGCTGCCGAGCGTGATAAGCCTGGGTGGTCTGTGGTGACATACATGTTGATAGAAAACCTTTAGACAAACAAACTTTGGAATATGCAAATATTGTGTATAATGTAACTGATTAGATATACATACATCGTAGATAAAATTGAAGTGTATGTCTGTGTTATAGAAATAATTGTCTTCTTTTAAGCTCAGGCGATTCTTTGCATGCTATTAAGACATAACCAAACATTTTCACAAGTTTTGTCTTTCCGTATGCTTTTCTGTCTGTTGGTTTGTCTTCAGAATGGCCAAACCGATTGCAATAAACTTTCACGCACAGATAGAAAGCAATGCCAACAATAATCTAAGCTACGTTCTTTACGAAAAATAGAGGTATTTTTTTAAATAGAAAACCTGATAAAATAAATGATCTTTGATATTTATCTTGACCTGATTAGATCTCATCCAGTCGGCGCTTGGACGCTAATCATAAAATAATTATTTTTTTAATTTTTTAATAAATTTCATTCATTAAAATAAAAAAGAAGCAGAAATCAAATAAATCATTCCAAATAAATTGTAAGAATTCTGTATTGAACGGTTGATTAGATGACGAGCCATTTTCATCGGAAATCACGGAGGAGCGTTGTAAGGAAGGCTCCCTTTGTGCTGGCGAGATAATAGATTCCTCCTGCGCGAGGTACGAGAGACAAATTGGATTTCGGTTAAACAAGACGTTAGTATTACTGTCTACGTTATTCGGTTTGGGATGAAATCAGATTATTTGGAATTTGCTATGGTAATGTTTAAAAAAATTAAACATTATTTTTTGCTTTTAAATATTTAAATGAAAACACATATAGGATGTCACAAGGTCTTCTTGTATATCGATCAGGGAATGCAATCTTGCGAGATTTTAGACCTAGCCAAGATCTCGCGAGACCGTAAAGCCAGTCTTGAAGCCGGCCACAGTCGAGCGTGTACCTGCTGTACTGATATTTGTTAGAGGAGTCGCTGACAAGATTGGCTACATCTTGAAGCGCACTTCCATCAAAACATACTTCAAGCCGCCGAAGAATATTGCTCAGTTTTTACCATCAGTCAAGTGTAACGTCCCTCTGCAAGATGCAGGAGTGTACAAGCTTGATTGCGAGTGTGGTCTCTCTTACATAGGACAAACTAAAAGATCAATAAAAACCCGCGTTAAAGAACATATAGCTGATGTGAAGAATCGACGCTCCGGGAAGTCTGCAGTCTGTGAACACGTACAGGATCGCCCACGTCACTACATCAGATTTGCTAAAGAACACTGATTCCTTCCAAGGATGTTTCGCGAGGCTATTGAAATCAAAAAACATCCTAATTTCAACAGAGAAGATGGCTGGGTGCTACCATCTGCTTGGGATCCTATAATGAATAAAATTAAATCCCAACCCAAGCATACAACTGTACGACTTCAAGATACCATAAGTTTATACTGTGTCGATCGGAACAAAAGTTAAATTTTTATCTATGGTAACCGCTGTTAACTATGACATTTGGACGTTGAACATCTCAGTCCCCCCCGTGACCATGGGTGCTGTAAAGCGCTAAATATACGCGATAAAGTCCGTAAAAACTAGTATTATTTCAAGACTTTTGAGATATCAACGAGATTTTTTTTATAGAATGAGAGTGACAACAACATTCAACAACTTAGATTGGTTTTATCTGAATTCAAATTCCGAAAAGTGCCATCATTTTACAATTATTTTTACGGAGTTTGTCAAATGACGTTTAGGAGTAAGAAAGATAACTAAATTACAGTTTTTTTTATAGAATAAGGGTGACAAACGAGGACACAATTCACCTGATAGTAAGTGGATGCTGTGGCCCACAGACATCTACATCTATCCATAGAATTAAAATACAGATTCGTTGTCACCCGTGAGGACTATGATAGAATGCCTCGTGTCCAGTGAAAAGGGTCCCCAGTTATCTACATTCAACATATGAAAAATAGCAGCACCAAGCTGTTATATCACGCTGGTATTCTGTGAGAATTTGGTCCTTCCCCGGTTGGACCGAATAATTCCTGCTACCACCATAATATAGCTGCAGCACGTTTTTTTTGCACAAATGTTCCCCCTTTGTGCAAATGGGATCCACGTGGAACCTATAGTCACTTTTACAACTCTTAAAAACTCATTATTGATAGGTACACTTATTATGAGAATTGGCGGTGTCTCACCCCCGTGCCTCGGATAGCATGTAAAGCCGTTGGTCCTGCGCCTGATCTCTCTCCGGTCCGGTTCACCATCCCATCGGATTTTGAGAGTGAGTGAATATAGTGCAGCTGGGCTTGCACATACACTTGGGCACTGTGATCCTGTCCTGCGCCGATGGCCATGGGTCCGTTGCGGCAGGTTGCCGCGACCGAAATTCGGCAGTTTATGAGAGTTACTCCATAACGAATTGTTTATTTATTTTGATATTTTTTGTCTTTCTTATTGATTGAAACTTAACGCGTTTTTAATTTAAATTTTATCTTAACTTGAAATGTCAAAATGTGAAAATATTAAAGAAAAATACATGTCCTAAATTAATAATATCCTTTATTATAAGCCACCTTTATAAATACATGGAGGGATGGAGGGGAATATGTATAAAGATATATATATATATATATATATATATATATATATATATATATATATATATATATATATATATATATATATATATATATATATATATATATATATATATATATATATTTATGTCTATAAAGGAATCTAAGCATGACTATAATTTGTTAATTTTCTTTACAAAACATATTTATGAAAAATGTTAATATGTATTCTTATATATCCTATATAAACACAGAAGTTATTTCATATTCCTTATCTAAGGAGATAAGATACTAGAAGAAACATCTATATAAAAATCCAATCTTTTGAAGCCTTAGCAGTCTCGATCAAAAAATCATATGGTATTAAGAGGAGTGCAAACTACTAAAGGAAGATGGGCGAATAATATTTCGCATCATCCGATGCTTACCGAGATAGCAATTTGGGAAAAGCTTTTAGATATAAAATTGTACTCTGTCTTTATAGATATAAAATGCTTTTGGATATAAAACTGTACTATGTCATTTATGGGGCAATGGGTACGCTTTTACAACAAAATCCCAGAAAATGTCCAAAGTTTGTCATTAAACAAGTTTAAAAGTTTTATTAAAGAAAATTGTACAAAAAGGATTATTATAATATCAATGAAAACGTGGACAAAAAAGTAACTCCTGGGAATGAGGAGATCGGCACTATACTGGTTCTATTAAAAGTTAATTAAAAATTATACAAAATTATTGTTAAATGAAATATGTTTAAAAAAGTCCCGCTGGGTTTCTTACTGAATCTTCCCAGGACAGATGTACTTTCCGAGCCATTGTTAAATAAAAAAATGACTTTCAATAAGTATTATTGTTACATAATCAATATTGAATAAGAATCATTCTATTCTATTAAAACACATTCCGAAAACAGCTAAAAGGCGTTTTTAGCAAAATTTGTTATTTTTATAAATATTTTCATAACATATTAAGCATGTTTTTCCACTCTATTGAATTGCCGAGTCTCTTAACACAGTAACATAATAATTTTTTCTTCTCCATTAGTCAGTAAAAGTGCACTGCTGCTGCAGGAAGACTGCACTGACGCCACGCTCGGCAAGCGGTCGGGCGACCGTTGACACGTGCCCGACAGACGGTTGAGGTCTTGAGGTTTCACTTTTATCCTTTGAGAAGTTGGTGAAGATTTAAATAACTATATTGTATTTAACTTCAACATTATTGTATACGTATAGGAAATATATTTGAGTATAATTATAGTTTGTGGCATTCCTTGGCGGAGACCAATGTTCTGCAGTGGACTTGTGAAGGGCTGTAACGATGATGATGAGTAAAATTATAAATTAATGTTGATGAAGATTGAATTCGGCATTGTTAGATGTAATTAATTAAATATTCTTTAAATTAACGTTGACTGAAATTGAAGTGACTACAACGTTTAATATTAATTATTGTATGTTATATGTAAGTATTATTTAATGTTATTTTAATTGAGTACTGTAATAATATTGCTATTGTCATGATATAACAGCTTATCAATTAGTGCATGCTCCGAAGTGTTAAGTGTGTGAAACTTTTTTAAGTGGTAGAGCTATATTATGGTCGTAGCACGAATGGGTCGGCTCGAACGGGGTAGTACTACGCTCTCACAGGATACTAGTATAAAAATGTTTCGCATGGTGATTGTAAAGAATCAGTGAACCTTTTTACTGGAAACAAGGCATTCCATATTAGTCCTCAGGGATTATCATCCCCTTAATCGAGTATAAATGTAGATGTCTGTGGGCCGTTCCTCCGCGTCGCTCGCCGCCCGTATGAATATTTTACGTCTAGAGTAAACAAGATAGCTATACAAACAAGTATGAAAGACGTATAACAGTATGGTTTCTGGGTCTATTATAATTATAATTAGAATTATTTTAACTTTTCGTTGCTATTGTTGTTTTTATTAGTTTATGTGTATTTTTACCATAATTTCTGAGTGTTCAATAATAAGTTCTGTGTTAGTCCATCATACCTTAATGTATCTTAGTGAAAGTTAAGTGTGGCAGAAGAAGTACGAGAGTAGAATAAATGCTGTAGAAACGTGGTCATTAAAGAGAATTTTAGGGCTGAATCTGAATGATAGGATGAGAAATTGTGTGATAAGAGAAAAGTGTGCTTTTTAAGATGATGTAACCAGGATTAAGAAAGGAATACTACGGTGGCTTGGTCATGTAGAATAGAAAGAGTGGCCAAGCACTTTATGTTGCAGAAGTGAACGGCAGAGTCGGGAAAGGACGCCCTGGACGAAAGCTTATCGACCAAACTGGCGATATATGAAGATGAGGCAGATTGAGGATATCCTTAACCGATGAGTATGTGTGCGTAGGTAAAAAGTAAAGTAAAATTACAGCCTATATACGTCCCACTGCTGGGCACAGGCCTCCTCTCATTTCTGAAAGGGTTTTAGGACAAGAAATAGTCCGCCGCGCTGCCCCAATGCGTGTTGGCGAACTTCACATGTCTTCGAAATATTTTTTTTCTTATTTCTCAGACATGCAGGTTTCCTCACGAGGTTTTCCTTCACCGACGAGAACGTGGTAAATCAGCACTTAAAATTGCAATTAACAATTTCATTGGTGCCGGCGGGGATCGAACCCGGTTTGCTCTGCTCGCGTATTGTGAAATTTACAGCGAGCGTTAACCGTGTGCGTAGGTATATGGATGAAATGGAGGCGAGGGAGCTGTATGTCAAATATAAGTCCGTGGTCTCTGTCTACCTTTTTGCGGGTGACAGGCGTGAGTGTTTATGTTATGTAATTTGTACGTATTTCTATGTTTCTCAATGCTGTGTGTTGGTCAAATTTTTCTTTCTTTTTAACTTGAAAAACATGCTTAGAAATTATTTAATAAGTTTCTTTATTTAATAACTTCCCTACTTCAATCCATTACTTGTACAAATTAAGTTAATGAATATATTAAGACTGATTGTGGGTTCGCGTGTTTGCATGTTTTCAATTGTAAATCGATTCTCACCCTAATATCTGATAACTAAGCAGTAGCTTTGGGCCAAGGTTGGGTCGTCGTTCAGGTCACGGCTTCAAATATTTCTTTTTCCTTTTTCGAACCATATGTGACTGAAACTATGTGGTTCTGTATAATAATTTTAGATCACAAAAATAATACGCGATTACTACACATTTTTAACAGATTTCAAAAAAGGTCGAGGTTCAATTTCGTTTTTTACGCAAGTTACAGCTATAGCTGCAACGTGACTCAACCACGTAAAAGCACATTCAATAGAACCGAGTCACTAAGAATGAACTGTCGGCTATCACGTTGATGCACACTTCGAAATGGCTACTATATTATAATAATACGTGGTAGAGCTATGCTGCAGCTATATTATTTTCTTATTTTCTTCTCTATAGTATAGTTGTAGCACGAATGGGGGAGGACCATGCTCTTAATATACTGTCCAACTGATGGTTGGTGGATGCTGTAGCCCATAGACATCCACATTTACCCCTGAGGATTAAGATGAAATGCCTCGATTCCAATAAAAAGAGCCCCCGGTTTTCTACACTAACCATGCGAAACACAGCAGCCTTGCGCTGCTATTTTACGCTGATATTGTGTGAGAGCGTGATCCTGCCCCGATTGAGCTGACCCGTTCGTGCTACAACTATAATATAGCTGCAGCGTGGTTCTACCACGTAAAAATTAGTGAGTGAAGAGTATTCGGCGATGAAAGAAAACATCGTGAGCAACTTGCTTCACAAAATCACATATACAATGCTTGCGAGTCTACAGTACTCCCTGATCGACGCCTACGTCCTCCTCACAACTACGAACGAGTATAACGGAAACAAATCACGAAGCTGTTACTGCAACGGAAACGTCGCGTGACTCGTTTCATCGGATAACTGAACGTTTAGCTTCTCGCTTAGGTTAAAATAAAATTACACGTCGAGATGAACTCGTTCTGAAAGCTTTTTTTCCATCCGTCCATTCATTACAATCTATAAAAGACATAGGCCTCCCCCATAAACTGGAGATACTCGAGTGAGGAGGATTTTGCTATAGTTGTTACGCTTGGCAAGTAGGCAGGCAATCGCAGTTTTTTTTAAATTTAAGTGGTTATCAGGAAGATGCTTCTGTTAATCTCCTATTTCAGAATCCCTCTGTCGTCTCTTACGACAGCCCCGGACGATATGTACCAGTGGGTATTCTCACACCGCCATTACACGGTTTTTAATCAAGCTTTAAGTATATATAACACGGTTATTTTTTGCTTTTATTAGCTTGACCTGCACGTATGTACGGAGGAAATGGAATTTTATGCTTCAGCTTACACCCTACTGGACGTTTAAATAAACGATACTTTTGCAGACGTTTAAGAACAGATAATAATTTCATGACTATGTTCTATTATTCTTGAAACTCTTAATTAATGCGTGTTGTTTTATTTTTTTTTAAATCTAACATTATTAACTTTCAGTTTATATATTTTCGTAAGTAAAATAATCGTTGATATATTTGAAGGTTGACATTTTTAGATTAAATTGTTGATTTATATTTTTTTATTAAATAAAATTGTTTGTTCCCAATTTACGATGACATTCCGGAGTTTATCGTGAAAACGGTATCAAAATATTATCGCAATTTAAACAGGGCATAAAAAACCTTCTGAGGCGCGATCGAAATATATAATGACGGGGCAACCCTCCCGCACGGCGAGGTGCGCCAGGGGTTGTATTGAAGGTAAACAGTCGTATTAAAATGGAATGAAATTGCAATTTCTGTGAGAGTGGCGCACCCTGCTGATTGTACACCAGCAAGAAATACTGGATACTGAATACGATACGGATAATTATTTATTTGTGTCCATTTGTAAATTAAAGTAATTTAATTCATTTATCTCCAGACTCAAAGAGTCTTTAAATTGTTTCAATGAAATAAGAAAATACAACCCACTCCACGCATTCATTTCTTAGGACTGAAGTGAAAAATATACAATCCCTTCAAACTAAAACACAGTAGGGGTGTATATCTGGTTAAAGACAGAAACAGATAAGAGGGCGATATTAACCTACAAAGCCCTATCACTTTAAACACCAATAAAGAGACGTGGTAGTTCAGATGGTTAGCGCTCGCTGTAAATTTCATAGTACGCGAGCAAACCGGGTTCGATCCCCGCCGGCACCAATGAAGTTGTTAAATGCAATTTTGAGTGCTAATTTACCACGTGCTTGGGAGTGAAAGAAAACATCATGAGGAAACCTGCATGTCTGAGAAATAAGAAAAAAATTTCGAAGACATGTGAAGTTCGCTAACACGCATTGGGTCAGCGCGGCGGATAATTCCTTGATCTAAAACCCTCGCAGAAATGAGGGAAATGAGTGGCCTGTGCCCATTAGTGGGTATTA
This sequence comes from Parnassius smintheus behrii, assembly GCA_036936625.1. Lineage (NCBI taxonomy): Eukaryota > Metazoa > Arthropoda > Insecta > Lepidoptera > Papilionidae > Parnassius > Parnassius smintheus. The sequence goes on from JAUPFT010000014.1 coordinate 1,463,617, forward strand.
TATAGGCTGTAACTTTAACTTGTTTTTAACTTGAAGAGCTTTTTTTGTATAATGAAATTACATATTTTATTACGGCCTAGCAAAGATAGATATTTGTCACAGTTCTTTATTTTCTAGTCATTATTAGGAAGACTGCTGTCCATCTTCTGGTTTGTTTCCCTGTGTTGCCTCTCAAAACACGCACTAGACGTTATGGGTAGTGGGCATTCGTACCCAGCTACTACACGGTATTGGTAACCAAACGGTATTTTATTGCTTAAATCTGCCAAGTCGAGCAAAAATCGGCACAGGCGTACTATACTTTTCTCGAAGCAATTCAGGCCATTTTTCGACCCCCTATAACTTCGTAGTGGAGAAAACTAAAGGCCTCAATGAAACCTAACAACATTTTATAGTGACCATATCAATGTTAAAAATCTTTTATGTTTAGGGTAAAAATGTCTTGCAGTTTTTCTAGACCTTAAAAAGGCCTTTGATGCTATCTCTGTCCCCATCCTTTTACAAAAATTAGAAAACGTCGGCATCAGAGACACAACCTTGACATTGTTTAAGAATTATTTATTTAACCGTATACAAAAAGTTAAAATAGGACAGTTTATTAGTGAGGACACATATACCACTTACGGCGTACCACAGGGTAGTATTTTAGGCCCAACATTGTTTCCAATTTATATCAATGATCCTTGTAATCTGAAAATTAATGGTGCCCGTGTGTTCACATATGCCGATGACACAGCTGTAGTTTTTACTGGAGCATCATGGGATGAGATTCGTAAAAATACAGACTCTGGCCTTACTATAATTGCAAGCTGACTTCAATCTAATTTTCTAACGTTTAATGCACTTAAAACTAATTATATTTGTTTAACTATTAAAAACCGAGCTTAACCAAGAAATAACTTTAACATTAAGATTCACACTTGCAACATTGACGAAGTTCAAAATTGTAACTGTTCTGCCATCACGAAAGTTTCTTCAACCAAGTACTTGGGGATCATTAATGATGAACGTTTAACTTGACATGAACATATCGATGTAATAACGTGTAGATTTAGAAAATTAGCCTGGATTTTTAAAACGCTTAGACATATTACTTCAGATACGCTCATTAACAAAATTTATGTAGCATTAGTTCAATCGTTAACAACTTACTGCCTTCCGATATGGAGTGGAGCAAGAAAAACAAAATTGTTGCAATTAGAAAGAGCTCAACGTGCCTTGGTAAAGACAATGTATATGACCCTAATATTTTGAACAAAAGAAGAAAAGACATTGTACTTAATTCATTTTGTGTTAAAACTGCATTCGCTAGACATTAGTTCATTAACCAATATATCTATCTATATAATTTTGTCAACAAAAAGCTTAATAATTACTGTAGAAATGCCAAGGACTGCAACATTTTGATTATAAATTGGCTAAAGACCCTGTCTTACGAAGACACAGAAAAACTTATGTTTTGACACATAGGTTGAGAAAGAAAAAAAAACCATACAAATACAAACACACACACGCACACACACACACACACACACACACACACACACACACACACACACACACACATTTATTTTTGAATATTATAATTTTTTTGTATAATATGTGATCTCATGTCTCTTGTACGTTTTGTTTGGCTGTGGAAGAGCGGGAATCTCTGACACAAGTGCCTTAAGGTACTTAAAAGATGCTCCCTACTCTACGCAAATTGTAAATTGTAAATCTGGAGGGTATGCAGAGCCAGTTACAGGCTTCAAGACATGCTGTCTTGATTCTCAGAGGAAACAAGGATGGTCATCTGCAGCCATATTTGTTTGAAGTAGGCTGCTGCTGTCCGTGCATTGCATCAGGTAGACTGTAAGTTCGATTGTCACCTCAGTTATTTATAAAAAAATAAATATCGGAGAGAATATAAGGGTTTTAGAAAAAATTTATTGCTTGTCATCTAGACTAATACTTCATGCGACGTTACTGAAGAGAAGAGATTTATGAAAAGAGCTTCATTGGTTATTACATAATGTATTTATCATATGCATATAATTTTTCAAAATTATTTAATTAATTTACCTACTAGAAGCTTTTGTGACGGCCCAATATTATTATTAATAATTAAATTCAATATAAAGGGGCGTCTAAAATAGTCTTAAAGGATATATATTAAGTAATTAAGTCAAATTAATAAACATAAAGTTAATATATTTCAGACATTATCCCAATAACATAGTAAATTAAAGGCAAAATTATTGTTTCTCGTAATAAGTAAATTTATTATAAAAACTTGTAAAAATATTTAAAATAAGATAAATAATAGAAATACAAGTCAAAAAATATTATAAAATAAGTTAAATAACGTTTATAAGATAATTAGAAAATTTGTTAAAAATTGTTTAAGTCATGGGAGGTGTTCGTGTATAAAAGAAAATTTTTTCTAAGTTGTGGAAGGAGTTCACGTATAGATGAAATTTTCTAAGTTGTTGAAGGAGTTCATGTATTAAAGAAAATTTTCCTAAGTTATGGAAGGTGTTCACGTATAGACGTCTTGTATGGATGAGCTGCCGGAGATACATTCCTGCAGTTCTACATATATATGGGGTGGTCGGGAGCCCGACTGCCTGAAGTACTGTAGCACAATGACTAGTCCTATATTAGGGACTTATGATATTAAACTCAATGATACAAAAGCAATACTATAGAAGGTCTCCATGATGAATTTGCATTACAATAGTAGGGTCGTGGGTTCGAACCCTATATATGAATGACTTATGAAAGTAAGGTCTATGATTCAAAAGCAATACTATAGAAGGTCTCTGTGATTAATATGCATTACAATAGTAGGGTCGTGGGTTCGAACCCTATATATGAATGACTTATGAAAGTAAGGTCTATGATTCAAAAGCAATACTATAGAAGATCTCTGTGATTAATATGCATTACAATAGTAGGGTCGTGGGTTCGAATCCTATATATGAATGACTTATGAAAGTAAGGTCTATGATTCAAAAGCAATACTATAGAAGGTCTCTATGATTAATATGCATTACAATAGTAGGGTCATGGGTTCGAATCCTATATATACATGACTTATGAAAGTAAGGTCTATGATACAAAAGCAATATTATAGGAGGTCTCCTTGATGCATAAGCATTGTATGGGGTGGTCGGGTGACTGACTGCTCCTAGTACTGTAGCAAAATGACTAGTCCTTATTAGGGACTTGAAAAGGAATATTATGGTGGCGTGTGTGCTGCTTCACGAGCAATTGGTCCGAGGTAAACTTGGACTCGCTAACCGATGTGTCCTAGACATATCATCTTAGTGTCGGTGGTAAGCGGGTTTGTTGTAGCAATACGGCTTTCCCGTGGACATCGCACACCCATACCGTTTGTGGGCGACGTCGTTGCGCATAGCGATGTGTCGTCTATCTTTCGGATGGGGATGATGAGTGTGTTTGGTAGCACTTTTAAGTGTAACAGGCATACTCAACTTCATGTCTTAGTGCATTAGCGCTATGATACGTGGAGTTTTGTTCATTGGCGTCTTAGTAGCGTGCTACTTTGATACGTTGGTGACATTTTTTATATAACAACAATACTAACTTTGTTGTCAAAGTCGATAGGAGTCATGTGGGTGTGTTGTGAGGGTGCGCCGCCCGTATGATAGTTGCATTGATGCTTACTGCTACTTGCGGTATTGCGTCTTGTGATGGATCTGCGGGTGTGCTGCGCCTGATTCGACGCATTCCTGATGTTCTGGTCGATGGAGGTATACAATTAACATCTTAGTGTCGGTGGTAAGCGAGTTTGTTGTAGCAATACGGCTTTTCCGTGGACATCGCACACCCATACCGTTTGTGGGCGACGTCGTTGCGCATAGCGATGTGTCGTCTATCTTTCGTATGGGGATGATGAGTGTGTTTGGTAGCACTTTTAAGTGTAACAGGCATACTCAACTTCATGTCTTAGTGCATTAGCGCTATGATACGTGGAGTTTTGTTCATTGGCGTCTTAGTAGCGTGCTACTATGATACGTTGGTGACATTTTTTATATAACAACAATACCAACTTTGTTACCAAAGTCGATAGGGATCATGTGGATGTGTTGTGAGGGGGCGCCATCCGTACGATAATTGCATTGATGCTTACTGCTACTTGCGGTATTGCGTCTTGTGATGGATCTGCGGGTGTGCTGCGCCTGATTCGACGCTCTCTTGTGGTTCTGGTCGATGGAGGTATTCGGGTGGTGATGTCTGCTGGGATGTATGGGGGGACCTTGGAATAGTGTAAGCCCGACGATAGTCGTATTGATGCTTGTTGCGTTCTGCAGCATTGCGTCTCTGCGATGGTTGTTTGGTGGGACGCAATTCTCAGTGGCGCTCTCTGCGTCTTGGTTTGACTCACACCTAAGTAGCTTTGCCCAAGTCGGGTCCCTTCATTGCGGGGCTGCAGACTGTCTGCCCTCCACGATGTTTTATATAACAACATAATATTATTTCTCTGTAACTTTCCCACCTTTGAATGATTGAAGGCAACTTGTTGGTGGGTGAGACAAACATGATCGAAAATGCATTTACTCAACGTCAGTGACACAAACCCTTTCTGATGGCGAATTATTACTCTTATCTTATAACTGCCTTTTGGCTATATCTGCCGTTGTATTGGTTGGTGGAGCATATGTGTCGACCTCATGCGGGTGGTAGCTGGCGGGAGGATCTGAGGAGACTCTCAAGGCTGCGGCCGAAAGCCGCACAACGTGGGACCCCATTCCCTTGAGGTGAGCAGTAGTCTCATGACACGCTCTGCGGCTAGTAGCCGTGCTGATCATGCAATTGGTGGTGATGCCATACACTTACATCACGTCTGCAGGAGCGGCGGTCTGGCAGGTGGTGGCGCTCACGGAGGGTTTACGGCCAGTGTGCCTATTTGCCTAAACCGTGTGACGTACATTCACTGTGGCTGGATTCGTTCGTATTCTGTATGGCGTTTACACGCATTGACATGCGCTGTGGACTACGGTCCAGTTCCCGAATTAGCGTTCCCTTCGGGGGGAGTGCATCAAAATGGTTGGCGCTCACCGTGCACGGCGTGTGTACACATTTTTTTAAATAAATGTAGGAGAGCGAAGCCCTTGTATCGGGTATTTTTGTATAAATATATTTTGAGCCTTTTCCGAGCGGGAAGGGATAATTAATAATGTAAACCTGATACAAGCGGAATAGGGACGTTTTATGTTCTTAACCTTTTTCGAGCCCTGTCTTCGTGAACGGGGTTCACTGAGCTTATAAGGCACTACCAACAGCTTTCAATTGCTCTAGTGAATATTCATTCTTCCGAAAGACACCTAAAAGAACTAAGTTACTAAACAAACACAACGTAAATAAGGGTCCTAACTAAGACGATCACGCCAAAATATTAAAACGGCCTATTAATAAACCTTTTGAAAGATCATTTAGAAAGATCAAAACATATTTTATTAATCCTGGTCACATATATATATATACATATAATGTTATTGAAAAGGGGATATTTTTAATATTATAATATTTTTTATACAGTAGAGGGGGGGGGGATCGTTACAATTTATTCATCTAAGGGGCCACCCTCCACTTCGCTTACAGGTACGAGGCTGCCACTTGAGTACCTTTCTGCACTAACGGTTGACAGTTCTTTAAGATATAAGGTCGACCCACTTCTTTAAAAAACAAAGACTTTATTTGTGATATAAACAAGAAACTGTACATCCAAGCTTTATTAAACCTACTAGAAACTTTATTCATCTAAGTTCATAAGACGCCTAAGCGATCAAATAACTTGAAGTTTATATCTACATCAAAGCACTTGTTTTGTCGTTTTCTCTAACAGTGCGCAGACACATAATACACAAAATTGCATCACTTTTATCAAAATTCATTTGAATCTATTATTTAAACGATAAAACAGGAGCAACAATCCATCGATGGTCAAGTTCCTACTAAAATCACCCCGTTTTTAAATAATTTTCTGTATTTTGTTTATGGCAATAGATAATTAACGCTATTTTTATAATAAAATAGCCTTCATTACTAAAACAATCATAATGTTAAAACATGAGGCGAATCTGTAGGGATTAATATTAAATAAAAGAAATATATTTAGAAAAACGATTGAAAAGGCTATATTGATAAAGTGAAAAAAAAATCGAATATTATCTAGCACTACTGAATAGGCCGTATGGTCATTGATCATTGCCTGTTCCGAAGGAGACAACTTGGTAACTTCAAGTTTCAATTTGTCACGCGCATTTGGTATTGTGACTGTTTGTACTTTCGTGGATTTAGTTAAGTTGAGTCTCCCGGATTACGGGACGATAAATACTTGGGCTATGAGAGGCATATAACAGATAATTTACAGCCTGCGGCTGCTTTTCTAGATTACATTTTATAAATATGGGGATAGAAGAGTTAATTGTAGAAAATAATTTAACAATTTAAATAGGTTGAGTTTTATTTTACTCTATTTAATAATTTCTACAAAACTGCATTCTTTTGTGTCCTTCTCTGTTTATTTAAACAACTTATCACGATAACGAGTTATTTCACTACATAACCTACAAATCATAAAACATAAAATAAAACCCCAGGTTCTGCGAGAATATAATTTATTGACATACTTATTAAATATTTAAATCTTCAAAATAAGACATATTTTAACTTTGTTCACGCCGGACCCAAGCTTGTATGGAATCAAGTTCATCCCCTTTACAAATTTATTAAAATTTTTACGGTTGCTTAAAATAACTGCAATAACCAAATTAGCGTCTACGTGTACAGTCGGCGTCTTCAAAGGGCAGGTGAGTTAGGGTGAGTTAATTTCGCGGAGGGAGCACTGTGCCCTACGTCAGGGTCCTCGGGGATTTGGGGCTGAGGGTGGTGGGTCAGCTGACCCATTCCCAGACACAGACGAAGAGTATTGTGTTGAATTTTTCATCGAGCTTTTTCAGTAGTCTTTTATCCAACTGATTTAGTTTATAAGAGTTAGAAAGTTGAATAGGTTTTTCAAAGCTATTGATTCTATCGGATGTAAAAAAGCGGCCTGATCTTAAGTGGATTAATTTTGATTTGAGATTTTTTAAATTATTTTTATACTCAAACTTGTTGAAATATAAAAGATCTGGTCAGACGTAGATGTACGACTAATGAGCCAATTAGTCGTTTAGCTACGCCTTGACTTCAATTATCGTTAAAAAGAAATTAAATTGATTTAAGGATCGCTAACGTTTGTATAAGGTCAGATTAATCAATTTGGTCTGCCAAATTGGCGTGTGGTTGCAGCTTAAGAATTATCAACACTTTTCGTCCTGTGAGTGTCGTCGATTTGCTATTGTGATATATTACAAGATTGGTTGCTTTCTTTATGCAAAATAAACAATCTCCAATTGCAAAACATACAACACAATAGAAGATATAGAACACTTTTTCGTGGAATGTTCCAAGAACCATTTCGAGAGGGAACTATTGTTTGAAACCACTGCAAATGATGCTCATATGGTGTATCATTTACTTATTATATTATACAAGTAATTTAATAAATTGTTTAGTTTTTTTTAGTAATAAAGTACAATGGGATTGACATGTTAAATATAAGTCCCGTTACTAAAAAAGAATACAAAAAATACATGTTGGCTTTTGGCATAATATGGTGGTATAACCATTCTGTTACGCCAGATGTAATATGTCCAGACCGGGACGGATGCAGCGTCAAAGACGAGACTGGTATACTATGATCGTAAATCTGCTAATGTTGACGATTAAGGATAATCCTCCCTCACCAGGGAAGGCCAAGCATAACACATTTTCAGCCTGGTTAAGAAGAAGTAAAAGTTAAAAAGTAAAGTAACAGCCTATATACATCCCACTGCTGGGCACAGGCCTCCCCTCATTTCTGAGTGGATTTTAGGTTAAGGAAGTGTCCGTCGCTCAGCCCCAATGCGAGTTGGTGAATTTCACATGTCTTCGAAATATTTTTTTATTCCTCAGACATACAGGTTTCCTCACGATGTTTTCCTTCACCGCCGAGCACGTGGTAAATTAACAAACCTACATTGATCTCCTAATTTCTATTCTATTTTGTATTTATTCTGTTTGATTTTTTTTTATTTTAATACAGAAGCTACGTCAAAGGTGTAAAGATTCTAATCCTGCGATGCATGATGATTAACCTGTTTGTTGTACTTTCTGAGCTAGCGGGTTAAGGAAAAACCAAGGAGCGTTGAAAAGCAAAAGGAAAGGCCTGGGTTACATGATGGACATTTATCGTCTAGTAAATTGAAGTGAATTAACGTTTTAAGAAAATAGAAACCTTATGTTGAACTTTTTTTATATTTGGTGATTTCCATGCTCACTGAATTTTGCGTTCTAAATTCAAATCCCAGTTAAACAGTGGTATCAGGAGTGACGGTGGCTAGTGATGGCTGGTATTCAATATTATTATTGTTTAAATTTCCAATTTATATACAAATAAAATAATCAGTACGGAAATTTATAAAATACGCTCATTTCATAATAAAAAAATGTTACCTTTGTACGTAAAGGCTATTGAAGGGTTTAAAGGCCATCAACGGCAGAGAGAGGGAGGCCGACAAAGCTTGCCCCCCACTGCGTGCCACTTCGTGAACTCTACACGCGACGTTTCCGCACTTGTGATGATTTTTTTATAAAGGCAGATTTTTATAAGATAAGAGTGACAAACGAGCACGCAGTCAACTGATGGTAAATGGATGCTGTGCCCCATAGACATCTACATCTATCTTCGATTTAATAATTAAAATGTAAATGCGTTGCCACTCCTGAGGACTAACTCTGCACTTACCATACGAAACACAGTAGCATTGAATTCCCATTTTAAGTTGGTATTCTGTGAGAGCGTGGTCCTACCCTGATCGAGGTGACCGATTCGTACTCCAAACATAATATAACTACAGCATAGAGCCATGCCATAGAACCACGTTTAATATAGATAGTGCAACATTAAACAAAATAAAATATGTTTATAAAAATAGAAAGTTACAATCTGCAGGTTGTATGCAGACCTCCTTCCTTTTCTGCGAGATTTATGGAGTAATTAGTCGGCTATGTTGCTCCAGTGCCGGTTGGCGAACATAAAATTTCCTCAAAATAAAATATATAATAGAATATACATTTCTTTAAAAAAAGGCTCATTGGAGTATTAGAGTGAGTGGCTGCGAGCCTTTGGCTGCGGCTCTGCGGTGTGTGTGCGGGTGGAGTTGGGTGGAGTTGGGTGGAGTTGGGTGGAGTTGGGCGTTCGAATCTCCCACGGAAGCATTGTAATACTAATGTTACAAATACTTGCTTCGTATCTGAATCTTTGTTAGTGTGCAATTTATGTATATATTATATTATACTAATGACCTCCAGATCAAGATACGATCAGAGTCAACTCTCCACATAGACTAGCCATCTACGCAAGACGGGAGTATATTGCACAAGAGTGTGCGCAAACATAGGTGCACTCTATTCCCACACTCTTAGTGTCCGATGGTACGGTAATTTGACACGCCCGGAGAGAGATCAGGCGCAGGGCCAGAGTACGGACAAAGTAAGCTTGTCAGCAGAGCTTACCTTACTAAACAACCGTCCCCACCGTGTAGGTGGCTACGGGCTGGGTCCTGGGCAGTCGAGTACTTCTGCCTAGCTAGTAATATAAGACATAGTGACTGCCGTTGGTTTATGGGTCATTAACGCGATACAGGGATTGATGAATCCCAGTCAGGCCAAAATCGACTATTGTGTTTTTTATAAACTTCAAAAAGTTGACGGTGTTTCCCTCAGATACCTCAGATAGCACGTAAAGCCATTGGCCCTGCGCCTGATCTCTCTCGATCATATCGGATTACCGTCCCACCGGACACTGAGAGTGAGGTAATGGAGAGTGCATCTGCGCTTCAAAGCCACTATATTATTCCTGCCCTGTTCAGATGGCTAATCTCCGTAGACTGGCCACCGTGACTGGAATTCGGTCTGGAGTCTATAGAACATAATTATTATGACATAAATTATTTGTTTTCTGCCCGAAGATACCATGCATCTATCTTCGATTAAAAAAATCAGTTGTGTTGTCACCCTGGAGGATTAAGGTGGAAGGCCCTGTTGTTAGAAAAACAGTCTTCTGTTCTCGTCCATCATCTTACGTAGCAACAGCACTATTATATAATGTAGCTCTACAATGTCCAAAAAATACCTCCAGGGAAGTAATAAAATCGGTTATAAGCTGATTGGATTAATAAATCTAATAACGTTTCTTTGTTTGTCTGAATAATTTTTTTCACCTCTATTACTTTTACTAACTTGATTAGAAAATTATTGTATAGTACTAAAATGTTCATATGATTACTTATCTTAATTTTACTCCAGTAAAATATTTTATCATTATTATTTACATAACATTCAAATACATACAATATTTAAAAATCATTAAAAAAACTTATTATTTACATAACATTCAAATACATACAATATTTAAAAATCATTAAAAAAACTAAAGCTGTAAACTTAAATTGTCACGCAGTCCTATGCCCCGCGGTATTTATCATTGGGTTCGTTTCCTCGCTGAATGGTTATATGTAATTAGCCGTTGAGCGAGAGAAAGACCTTATCATCAGCAGCGACTAAGTCTTGAATACAGTTTACTTTACATTGTAGAAATAATTGAATGAATGAATTATGAATAAGATTTTCTACGTTTAAATATATCTAAAATTAGATTTATCACAGAATATCAGCGTAAAATAGCAGCTCAATACTGCTGTGCTTCGTATTGTGAGTGTAAGTAAAGTGTAAGTAAAGTAGAAGAGAACCGGATACCATTTTTACTGTAAACGTGACATTTCATCTTACCTACTCCTCAGGGGTGACAACGCATTTGGTTTTGATTCTTAATCGAGAATGAATGTGGATGTCTATGGGCTACAACATTCACTTACCAGGTGGACTGTATGCTCGTTTGTCACCCTTATTTTCTAAAAAAAAAAACTAAAAAAAGGTTAAAGTAAAACATCTTTAGAAATAAAACTCTTTTATAATATTTTTATCCGTGCCAACTAGTGTGGATTGTAGTGAATCTGTGAAGAGGTGCGCCAACAGTGATTGGGCACGGAGGAGGGCACTTGACCTCCCGGGGTCGCGTCCTCTCTGGCGCTTTGTCTACGAACGCTTTGATGCTGACGATCAGGTAGAGAAGCTGAGTGACTTAGTTATTTTTTTTGCATCAACTATTTAAATGAAGATTTATCAAAAATATTAAATATGCTATTATAGAAAACATATTATGTCCCAAGTTACACTACATATAGATGTCATATGTAGACGATTTTCACAGGAAAGGAATAATGTTTTTAAACCCCGACGCTAGCATATACAAGATGCATATATGCAGTGTTATAATCTTGTAGTGCGTATCAATGTAACCGTGTGTCTGTATGTGACATCATAACTCCTTAGCGGATTTTAATTAAGTTCTTTTTTCGTTTTAATTAATTAAAAATTAAAATGCAGAAGCATTGTCTCTCTTGATGCCTAAGATGGAATGCCTCGTATCCAGTAAAACGGGTCTCCGGTTCTCTACACTCGCCATACCAAGCACAACAGCATAAAGCTGTTATTTTACGCTAGTATTATGTGAGTATAATCCTGTGTATGTTGCTCAAATCTAAAAATTAACACAAGATGTAAAGACTACTGTGTGGAATAGCTGTCTACCATCCCGTGGGTATCATCCCGTGGGTGCTGTAAGAGGCTACATAGGGAACTGAAATAAAAGATCGGAAGCAGATTTTTCTGATAAGAATGTAATATAATTACAAAGTACGGTTGCCAAAACAGCTCCAGGCGTGGCATTTATAGCAAATCATTCTTATCATAGAATCTATTATATCTATGTATTATTGTTACGCGCTCCAGTCGACGATATACTAGCGCCATCTAGTGTCAGGAACGAGAGCGAGTAGAGCGTTGCAGTTTATGACATCACAAATCTTTCGACCGACAGCGCCACCCGAAGAACTAAGTCTCTAGAAAATCTATACTCGAACTCTCGGACCTTGCGCGTGTTTACTTGAACATTCCGGATATTTTGCTAATTAAATAAATAGGTGGCGCAAGATGCGATCGAGACAGAGTTGAACTCAGCGACACAAGCGAAGCTTCGGAGCGGAATTAAGTGAATTAGTGTGTTTAGTTATTAGTGTTTTAACTTTAATTTGTGTAAAGTAAATTAAAGTGTTAATTTAGGTAATTTTATCGGCAATTTTTATTGTCACGAACCTCAAGCTCGTAACAATTGGTGTCAGAAGTGGGATAAAATAATGCCGATTTTACCTAAGGAGGAAACGGAGGGTGTCCGTACCCGAAGTCAACGCCAGCAGGAGACGGACCAGAGGAGATTTGGTGGTGCAACGCCGCAGATGTCTGAGGGCCAGCCGCCGGCCACGGAAGCCGGTCCGTCAGCAGCTTCTACGTCTGTGGCACCTGACTTAGGTGCTCTGATGGTGATGCTGCAGGAGCAGGCTCGCCGACAGGAGGAGCAGGCTCGCCGACAGGAGGAACAGGTCCGTCGGTTGGAAGAACAGCTGCGGGGCGGACAGGACGAACAGAGCCGCCGACAGGAGGAACAGGTCCGTCAGTTGAAAGAGCAGCTGCAGAGCGGACAGGAGGAACAGGCCCGCCGATTGGAAGAGCAGCTGCGGGGCGGACAAGAGGAGCAGGCCCGCCGACAGGAGGAACAGACCCGTCGGTCGGAAGAGCAGATGCTCCTCATTAAGGACCTTCATGCTACCTTTGGGAAAGAGATAAAGGGGGTGAAGGATAGGGTTGCTCAACATGACAACCACCTGTCGGAAGCTGAAACCCAAATCAAGGAAGCTAAAACCCAAATCGACCAAGTGAACAATCGGGTTGATTACGTGGTGGCTGATGTGAAGAAAACGCTGGACGACCTCAAACTGGGTGATGGAACAACAGCTCCCGTAGTAGTTACAAAACCTTCGCTACGTGGATTCAAAGTGCCGCCGTTCGACGGTACCTCTTCCTGGTCAGCCTACAAGATCCAGTTCGAGGCTGTTATGAAGGCGAACGGCTGGAATAAAAGCCAGGCCATGACTGCTCTCACACTAGGCCTGCGCGACCAGGCCTTAACAGTTTTGGAAGCTCTCGGTGAGGAAGTGACTTATGAGCAACTCCTTGAGGCATTGGAGGCGAGATATGGCGACGCTCACCTGGAACACGTCTTTCGTGCGCAGCTTAAAGATCGCGTGCAGCGCAGCAACGAAAACCTGCAGCAGTGGGCTCTAGAGGTGGAGAAGCTGGTGCGAAAAGCATACCGGTCTGTACCTGCGCTCATTGAAGGGAACCTGGTGCAGACATTCATCGACGGCATCAGCGACCTGGAAGTCAGAGCTGCTGTGAGGCTCGGGCACCACGAGACGCTTAAGGACGCCTTGGCCCATGCACTGGAAGTGGAAGCCGTGCGGCAGGATCACCGTTCCCATCGCGTCAGGGAGGTTGCAGCAGCTATAGTTCGCGACCGCAACAAAGGATACAGCCCTAGGTGCTATGGCTGTGGGGTAAGGGGCCATCTTCGGTCCAGCTGCCCTAAGCACACCCTAGGAAGGGAAGGTGAACGGTCTCAGAAAGGAAGTGCGGCTAACAGCACCGCCCAGCAGCAGCAGGAATACGACTTTCCTATCAGACACTGCATCGGGAAATCTCACGGCAACGCAGATGCATTGTCAAGAAGACCTTTTCCTGAAGATTGCAACCATTGTGGTAGGCCAGAGAGTAAGGAAGTGGTATCCGTGAGGATGCTCAGGACAGACTACCTCAGCAACGGGTGGAGGGACAGCCTACGACATGCACAGCAGGAAGATCCGGACATCAAGCCGATTCTGGGATGGATGAAGGCCCGTGCTACCAAGCCTAAGTGGAGGGACGTCTCAGCGATGAGTTCAACCACGAAAAGCTATTGGGCCCAATGGGACAGCTTGCTGCTTCAGGATGGAGTCCTGTGCCGTAAATGGGACAATGGTCGAGGAGACAGCTGTCGTTTACAAATGGTTGTCCCTAAAGCTAAAGTGCCGAATGTTCTACAGCTGTGCCATAATGGTCGTTCAAGAGTCCATCTGGGAGGTAAATGAACTCTACTGAAGGTCCGAGAACAGTTTTACTGGGTCCATTATCGTGACGATGTCGAGGATTGGTGTCGTACATGTACAAGTTGTGCGGCTGTGAGGGGACCTCAGGCACGGAGTAGAGAAGCGTCGAAATTGTACAATGTTGGTGCACCACGGGATAGGACATCCCTTGACATTGCGGAGCCGTTACAGAAAGGCGTAAGAGGGACTCCTAAGATCGTCCAAGTGGATCGCTTGGCGCGTTATTATGGGACCGATAATGCTCGGGACGTCTTCGTCGAGCATGTCTTAGGAGGGGGCAGTGTTACGCGCTCCAGTCGACGATATACTAGCGCCATCTAGTGTCAGGAACGAGAGCGAGTAGAGCGTTGCAGTTTATGACATCACAAATCTTTCGACCGACAGCGCCACCCGAAGAACTAAGTCTCTAGAAAATCTATACTCGAACTCTCGGTACCTTCCGCGTGTTTACTTGAACATTCCGGATATTTTGCTAATTTAAATAAATAGGTGGCGCAAGATGCGATCGAGACAGAGTTGAACTCAGCGACACAAGCGAAGCTTCGGAGCGGAATTAAGTGAATTAGTGTGTTTAGTTATTAGTGTTTTAACTTTAATTTGTGTAAAGTAAATTAAAGTGTTAATTTAGGTAATTTTATCGGCAATTTTTATTGTCACGAACCTCAAGCTCGTAACATTATATTATGATATGGCCATCTATGGGAGACGCCTGTTCACGAGTGGAATTTTGATGGGCTTTAATGAATGATGGGTAATGTGATGATAAAGATGTATTTTTAATATATATTTTTATGCTGTGCTAGGAAAAATTTTCGTAATCGAACAATGAAAAGGGGAGATCACTCGAACGGGTGTTTAGTCCGGGCAGTGGTCAACGATT
This sequence comes from Parnassius smintheus behrii, assembly GCA_036936625.1. Classification (NCBI taxonomy): domain Eukaryota; kingdom Metazoa; phylum Arthropoda; class Insecta; order Lepidoptera; family Papilionidae; genus Parnassius; species Parnassius smintheus. The sequence goes on from JAUPFT010000014.1 coordinate 1,478,692, forward strand.
CGTGCGACAGAACAGAGCTATATGGAAATATTTAAACTATATATAGAATAAATAGTAAGGGTAGCTACAGATTCTTGCATCCTTCCCAAGATGATCCGTGAGACTACTGAAATTAAAAAACATCCCAATTGCAATAAAAAAAATATAGCTGGGTTCTGCATCTTCTTTATTTAAATTAGGATCCTATAATTAATTAAACTAAATCACAACCCAAGCGCACAAATACAAGACTTCAAGATACTATAAACTCATACTGTGTAGATCTGACCAAGATTTAATAATTTTAAACTGAAGATAGCCGTAGTTAACTATGACATTGGGACGTCAAGCAGCTCAGTCCCGCCCCCCCCTGACCATGGGCACTGTAAAGTAAAAACTAGCTAACAGTGCACCAGACAGTAAGTGGCTATAATATTAAGGATAAATGATTGATAGCCCCCGGGAACGTGGTGATCTCCACTATGCTGCTTCTTAATGTTTTTATATTTAATTGCAAAACATATGTCGACAATGAACTAAGTTAACTTCTTTGTTTATTCTTCGTGTTAAAAGTAATTTTTTATCTTTTTCAGTGATCTAAGGAATATATCAATCCCAATTTCATCTTAAAATGTACATTAAACACTTCACCCCCTATTCAGTCCCTATGGTGCTGTCCTTAAGGGTGAAATTTTTTATCCGAATTTATATGAGGTCGATACCAAAAAAAATTTATATGAGGTCAATACAAAAAAAACTTTGAAGTCGGCTAATATATAAGAATATAAAAATATAATTATATAGATTACAAGAAGACTTTTAAAAAGTATTATTGTAATCTATATCAAGTAATAATCTATAATATTTCCATTTTCAGCCAATGTTGGACAGTTCATTCCATCCCATTATTCGTGGTAAAGCAACACTGCAGCTATATTATAGTTGTAGCACGAACGGGTCGGCTCGACCGGGGCAGGACCAGGCTTTCACAGAATACCAGCTTAAAATAGCAGCGTAATGCTGTTGTGTTTCTTATGGTGAGTGTGGAGAACCGGGGACCCTTTTTACTGGAATCAACGCATTTCATCTTAGTCCTCAGGCGTGACAACGCATCTGCATTTTGAACTGTGTGCTCGTTCGTCGCCCAATGCTATAAAAAATCCTACGAAAGATTTGTTTCATTTATTTATCTCAAAAAATTATCGATATAAAGTTTGATTATGAGGTAGAGTCATGTACAATTCAATATTGGTAATAATAATATTTTTAAATAAACACGTATTTTTTGAAATATTTATAATAAATAATCGTTATGAATGATTAAATACAAAAGAAAAACACTTATCACTGACTTTTAAAACGTACATACTTTCGAATAAGACAAGTTATAAAGTAAACATTTGAAATAACTTACAATAGCACTTGACATTTGCATCTTTATTCACGTCTGGAATGAAAAAGAAAACGCGGGATTTATTGCCCCCGTAGCACTTCTCTACGAAACTTGAAACGTTCCAAAGTAAACGAGGCCGCGGATGACACAAAGCTTTAAATCCTTATTTTCGTAGATATAAGATCCTAAATGCAAGAGAGTAAGAAAAAATAAATTGGGTTTTTCCACTTTCCTTTCGGAACGGGAGAATAGGCAAAACTGGATTATATCGCCGGAGTCCCCCGGGGCAACGCTTCGAGTTCGAGGGAGGTTGGGGAAATGGGGCAGTAAGGAAAGTTGGCTCAGTCAACTGTAATCTCGTTTGACGAGTTTTCCGGTTATCGTTACGTTAAGATAACGTCTTGTAACCATCGATTTTATGATAAGTGATTTTTTGCGAGCGGAATATCGAAATCTGAGCGTGAAACGTTTTAGAATTAACTATTTTACGTTTTAGAGCCATACTGAAACTGTACTACGGTTGTAGCACGAATGGGTTGACTCGATCGGAGTAGGACTACGTTCACACAGAATATCAGCGTAAAATAGCAGCGTAGCAACAGCGGTCGCCACTAAAATATGTCCTCCACAGCGAGTTTTCGGTCACGGCCAGTCTTAGAGGAGACTAGCCATCTGCGCGGAACAGGATTGTAGTACATGTATGCGCAAATACAAGAACATTCACTATTCTCTCAGTCTCATAGTTCGATTGGACTGTTGTGCAACACGAACAGATAGAGATCAGGCATCAAACAATAGAAGTGGCGTAGACGCGTGAACGTGTCGCCGCTATGATGTGTTGACAAAAATCATTCACCATTTTGCGATTAAGTTGGGCGGCGAACGTCGTACGTGAAGTTATGTCATTATTATGGTGAACTGCAGCATAACCAGTTGTAAAAGCTCATCGAGGACGTGTAATTCAACTAATACAGGCATAACATTTCATCGGTAAGATGATTATTTACTAATTATCATTGAATACTTTACTATGATATTTACCTTTGTAAATTTTCATTTATTACTTTTCGTATCATACAATTACCATTGCTGCTTTTGTTCTACCGTAATGGGTAATTACTAATTAGGTAAAACCGCACGTGACGTTGTCAAACTCGCCAAGCAACGTAATGTGAAACAATGGATATCATTGTGTATGCGTATATTTATAATATGGCTGCATGCATGGGTCGCTTAACGCGTATGTGTTAAAATATGGCGACATCGGTTTTGGAAGTAATCGAGCTCTAATTCATTTCTATTGATAATTGATAGAAACAGTCGTTACTTTGCGGAAATCCATTATGGTAAAAATATTAATTATTTTGCAACCTTCCGCTAACTAGTTAATTAATATTTTTATCATTTCTATTGTCTTATTATTACTATTTATGTGCGCAGAAGCAACAGCTTTACGTGCTGTCCAAGGCACGGGCGTGAGACGCCACCAATTTCCCAACTCCAGGCTGGTACTGAGAATTTCTTGATAGGAAAAATCCAATAAATGATTTTATCCTGACACGGGATTTGAACTTGGGACCGCTTGATCAGCAACCAAATTTAAGACCATTAGACCATCGCGGCAGTTAAACCACCACTAGTGACACTGCAATACAAGAGCATGTTTTTATTATACACGCTATACACTCCGTCTCACAGTACGCTTTTAACTGAGAGACTTTTCACCACGAGAATTGAGCTTGCTTCACATTGAAATAACACATGCCCTTAAAATATGAAAATCTTTTTTTTAAACCTGACCCTCACACTAAGATTTTATCCTGTATTGGGCTTCCATACATATATTTCACAAGGACTAACATTCAGACCCGGAACAATTTCTCTGTAGGACAAACAAGTGGGACGTTCTTACTATCTCATACTATCTATATATAAAAGAAATATAAAGTGACAAGTACATAAGTCTGTAAATAAGTGTATAGAGATAGCTACGCTGGTAGTTTCTCAGCGTGGTAGACTTAGCAATGAGGATATCCATAATAGAAACTACAGTAACAGATATACCAACGGATCAGTAAGCAGATGGCAATGGACCGGTCATATAGCTCGAAGAACCGCCAACTGATAGTGAAGAAAGGTTCTGACGACCTGAGATGAAATCGACGAAGGTGGTTTAGGAACGTGTTTTGTGTAATTTATCAGGGGAAGCCTATATTCAGCAATGGACTTGTGATGGACCTTAATGATAATGATGATGATGATGACAAGATTTTAAGGTGAAAAAGTACAGGCTCATTAATTCTTATTTGACTTTTTTCTCATATTTAAAAAAATATACACTAAATCTTTACATATAAATAAAAGTGTGTGTGTGTGTGTGTGTGTGTGTGTGTGTGTGTGTGTGTGTGTGTGTGTGTGTGTGTGTGTGTGTGTGTGTGTGTATTATGTGTAATATTGAAACAAGTTCAGGGTGTTATTTGTATACTATTAAGACATAAATAACCATTTCCCAAACGTTTGTCTGTGTGTCTGTCCGTCAGTCTGGGCTACTCTTCGGTATTGCTGAATAAATGTTGATGAAACCTCACGAACTATAACTGGAATTATTTTAAAAAAAAACGAAAAATTGATAAATAAAATGGCATTAAACCTTACCTGAACCTTGCAATCTATCCAACTAAAGCTGAAGCCAGGTCGCATTGCTACTAAGTAATAATAAAGCCAAAAGTAATTACTATAAAACCTTATGAAACGTTATTTACTTGGAATATCACAGAAAGGTCAGCAGTATAAATTTCAAACTAACGCCCGCCCCTTTTAATATTTTATTTGGTAGCGTGGAGGCGGGAATGCAAATAGCACATAAATCTACATCTGGCGAGGTATAAACAACACTATGCAAGTGCTTTCGTAGAAATATATGGGCAAATTCAAAGTTACTTAAAATATTAAATTTTCGACTTTCTTATACATGTACAAGATGATGTTTGTATATACGAAATCGTTTAACTCAAAATCTATTAGAGTTTTCCATGGAGAAGGTATATATATATATATATATATATATTATATCGTTTTTAATCAAGTTCGGCAATTATTAATTAAATTGCATGTGCTAAAATAAAAGTAAAAACTTTGCAGAACACCATAGGTTGTGTACCTATAATAGAACTTAATTTTGTTGTACAGGTACAACAACTTATAATAGAGTTAGTTCTGTAATAGCATATTTAAAATATGTTAATAGAATACTTTGGAAATGATGATTTACAATAATAAATACAGTTACGTTAAAATTTGTTTCTGTAACACAACCAGTTTAAAACATCTTTCTTACAGTGTGTTGGTACTATTATTAATATAAATGGACATATTATCCCTTAGTCATCTTGGCTTTAATCATATTACTTTAATGGTATATTGAATGTGTACTCACAATGAATTAATACATGAAAAAATAGAATCCATACAACATATATGCACAGACAGGCACGATATTTTGCCGGAATTAGTAAAAAGATTTTCCATTGATCTTAAGGGACCTATAAATTAAGAACATACGTGCAACTTTGTCTTATACTTATACATACTATAATTATTCATCAGTGTAATATTTTAACTTATATTACCGGTGAAAACTACTGGAAAATAATAATAATAATAATAATAATAATAATAATAATAATAATAATAATAATAATAATAATAATAATAATAATAATAATAATAATAATAATAATAATAATAATAATAATAATAATAATAATAATAATAATAATAATAATAATAATAATAATAATAATAATAATAATAATAATAATAATAATAATAATAATAATAATAATAATAATAATAATAATAATAATAATAATAATAATAATAATAATAATAATAATAATAATAATAATAATAATAATAATAATAATAATAATAATAATAATAATAATAATAATAATAATAATAATAATAATAATAATAATAATAATAATAATAATAATAATAATAATAATAATAATACCTCGATACCGCCCGCATCGTCCGCCGGTTTCTTTCCCTTTCCCCCTAACCCTCGGCCGTTTGGTCTCCCCTGCCGAGGGCCTCCATCTGGTTGGGCTTTTATTTATTTATGTACTTTTATATTTATTTTATGTTATTGATATTTATGTATATTTATCTTTTCATTTTCATTTATAATTATATATTTATAGCACCCAACCAGATGAGAAAACTATATAGATACCCCACAATAATAATAATAATAATAATAATAATAATAATAATAATAATAATAATAATAATAATAATAATAATAATAATAATAATAATATTAATTTGTGTAATAATAATAATAATAATAATAATAATAATAATAACCCAACCAGATGAGAAAGCTATATAGATACCCCATAATAATAATAATAATAATTAAAATTATTGTTATCTCGTACCTGATACTCAGAATCACCAAACGGTATTCGCTGAAGGTCATACAGGTTTACGCACCAACGTCGGCACATCCCGATGAGGAGGTGGAGGAAATGTATGAGGATATTTCCAAAGCCATGCATTCCTCCAAAACCCACTACACGGTGTTGATGGGAGACTTCAACGCAAAACTAGGCACAAGAGAAAACGGTGAGCTGAAGTTAGGGAAATTTGGAGTAGGGCAACGGAACCGAAGGGGCCAGCAGCTGGCCGACTTTATGGAGAAAGAGGGACTCTTTATGATGAACTCTTTCTTCCAGAAGCGGCCCCACAGGAAGTGGACCTGGTCGAGCCCCGACGGTTCGACAAAAAATGAGATTGACTTCATTTTGACGACCAGACGCCAACTGTTCAGTGATGTCTCAGTGATCGCAAGGGTGAAAACTGGCAGCGATCACCGAATGTTTAGAGGCACACTGAACCTAAACGTTAAGTTGGAGAGGTCTCGTCTAATGAAGTCAACGCTCCGTCCCCCTCGTGCTCTAATCCAGAATCCCGAAAACTATCAGGTCGAGTTACACAACCGCTTTCAGTGCCTACAAGATTGCAATGCAGTGGACGATATGAATGACAAGCTCGTGGAAACTGTTCATGCGGTCGGAGCTAAGTTCTGCAAGACCCGCCGCAGAAGAACATAAAAACTCTCCGATCACACTCTTAATCTCATGTCTGTTAGACGGGAGATGAGGCTGCAATCGTCAACAGATTTGACAGCATACAGGCTACTGAACAGACAGATCTCCAAATGCATGCGGCGAGACTTACGCAACTTTAATACTGCTCGTATTAAAGAAGCGATCGAGCGGAACCAGGGCTCCAAAGTCTTTGCCAGAGATCTGTCTGCCCGTAAGAGCCAACTGTCAAAGCTAAAGACTGAATGTGGCAGCATCGTTTCCGGGACACCTGAGATTTTGAGTGAGATTGAGAGGTTCTATGGGCAGCTGAACACATCATCGTTGGAGCCACACGCAAGTGTGAGTAACGATCCAAGAGCAAGTCTTATCCGACACTATTCCGATGATATACCGGACGTCAGTCTGAGCGAGATTAGAATGGCTCTTCAGCACCTTAAAAACGGTAGGGCCCCAGGCGAGGATGGAATTACAGCGGAGCTTCTGAAAGCGGGTGGAACACCGGTACTTGAAGTCCTTCAGAAGCTCTTCAATTCCGTCCTCCATGGTGGCACTACTCCAGAGGCGTGGAGCAGAAGTGCGGTGGTCTTGTTCTTAAAGAAAGGCGACAACGCTCTCTTGAAGAACTACAGACCGATTTCCCTTCTGAGCCGCGTCTACGTGCTGTTTTCGAGAGTCATTACGAATCTCTCGCACGCAGACTCGACGACTTCCAGCCTCCCGAATTAGCCCGTTTCCGAAAAGGCTTCAGTACCATAGACCACATACATACCCTGCGGCAGATTGTGCAGAAGACTGAAGAGTACAATTTGCCACTTTGCCTGGCGTATGTGGACTATGAGAAAGCCTTTGATTCCGTCAAAATTTGGGCGGTGCTGCAGTCCCTTCAGCGGTGCCAAGTTGACTGTCGGTATATCGAAGTGCTGAAGTGTTTGTACAGTAGGGCTACGATGGCTATCCGAGTACAGAACCAGAGCTCGAAACCTATCCAACTGTAGAGAGGTGTAAGACAGGGTGACGTTATATCCCCGAAACTCTTCACCGCTGCTTTGGAAGACGTTTTCAAGCTACTGGACTGGAAAGGATAAAGTATTAACATCAATGGCGAGTACATCACTCACCTTCGATTTGCCGACGATATAGTCCTTATGGCAGAATCGCTGGAGGACTTAAGCACTATGCTCAATAACCTCAATAGTGCCTCCCAACGGATAGGTCTTAAGATGAACATGGAAAAAACAAAGATCATGTTTAATGTCCATGTCACACCTATGCCGGTAGTTGTTGGGAGCACTATGCTCGAAGTTGTTGACGAGTACGTTTACCTGGGACAAATAGTCCGACTAGGTAAGTCCAACTTCGACCGAGAGGTCAATCGACGGATTCAACTCGGCTGGGCAGCGTTCGGGAAATTACGACATATCTTCTCGTCAGGTATACCTCAATCTCTAAAAACTAGATTGTACAACCAGTGCGTGTTGCCAGTGATGACTTACGGATCTGAGACGTGGTCCTTCACTGCTGGCCGTATGAGGACGCTCAAGGTCGCTCAGCGAGCTATGGAGAGGGCTATGCTCGGAGTTTCTCTGCGTGATAGACTCAGAAATGAGGATATCCGCAGTAAAACCAGAGTGACCGACATAGCCCAACGGATTAGTAAACTGAAGTGGCAATGGGCCGGCCATATAGCTCGAAGAACCGATAACCGATGGGGAAGAAAGGTTCTCGAGTGGCAGCCTCGTACCGGTAGCCGTAGTGTAGGGCGACCCCCCACTAGATGGAATGACGAACTGGTAAGATATGCAGGAAGTCGATGGATGCAGGTGGCTCAGGACCGTGCTTTGTGGCATTACTTGGGGGAGGCCTATGTTCAGCAGTGGACTTGTGAATGGCTGTAATGATGAATGATGAAGTTATTGTTAGCTTCATATTTTAATTGTGAATTTCTCAGTACTCTGCTTAGATGCAGTAAAACTAACACTAAGAATAAATCGATATGCATTTCATTAAGAATCCGTAAAATTTGTGGTGGGCCCAGTCTACAAACAAAAAGAAATTTTCTTTTTTACTTGGTCTGTGTCCGTTACGCCTCGCAAACAACTAAGTGTCGGCGTCTCTTCTAGTACGTAATACATGTTACCTACTACAATGATCGCACTTAACACTTCTGCCTGCAGACAGTATGAGTATTTTATATCAGGTAGAAACGGGATGGTTATACTGCCATGTACCGGAAACCATATGAACTTCCTGGATATCTCATAGTTGCATGTTACGATACTCAAGACCTAACGGATTCTCTTGTGCCGCTCCACACGGTAAAGCTACATAATTATAGCGATGTATTCCTACCATAACCTAACCGCAAGCCTTCGACAGAAATACAAACACCCAGTGGAGAGCAACGCCGGGAGGTGTCTAGGCTATTTTTTTCATAGAATATGGGTGTTTTGCAGTAAAAAAGGATCCCCGGATCTCTACACTCACTATACAAAACACAGCAGTATTAAGCTGCTATTTTACGCTGGTATTCTGTGAGAACGTGCTCCTTCTTCAGTCGAGCCGACCCACTCATGCTACAACCATAATATATCTGTAGCGTGGCTCTACCACGTACAAAACGGTATGTTTAATCCTGAAAATTTGTTGTTTTTTTTTTCGAATAAATCAAGTATTATAATTGGTATCTGGTTATCTTAAACGCAAATAACGCCACATTAACAAATCCATGCGAAGCTGGGCGGGTCACTAGTGTTATAATAAAGTAAATTGAACATTATAACAACAGTCAAAGAATCATAAAACGTAGCCACCGCCGTATTACCCCAATCGCTCGGGGCCTTCCATCCGACACCGTAGAATATCTAATTTTGTTCGTCTAGAAACGAAAGTGCTGTTTGATATTGTATTTCGAAACATAATTATATCTGCTTTTGACTTTGTATTATTACAAACTTTTTAATAGCTTGCTCTTTTCGTATGTCTTTCCTGTTCAAAATTTATAATGAATTGCTGACATTCGATTCAACAGAAACTTGGAATTCGTTGTAACTTTTTTTTATAGAAGTTTTAACTCCGATAACATTAATAAGTAAATATGGTACATTAGAGCTGATCTGATGAAGGATCCGGCTGATGGCCCCAGCAATGCTTATGAAAGCTTGTTTTAATACATTTTATATAAAATTTAATTTATTTAAAAGTGTTTTAAATAAATTAAATTTAGGCGTTAGCGTTGGTATTCGAATTTTCTATAGAATATTTAAATTGGTTATTAGTGTGAAATTAAATATTTATACGTGATAGAGCTATGCTGAAGCTATATAATGGTTATAGCGCGAATGCGTCGGCTCGACGGGGGAAGGACCCGATCCTCACAGAACACCTGCATGATTATATTAACGCCGCTGTGTATTGTATAGTAAATATAAAGAGCCGGAAACCCTTTTTACAGGAAACAAGGGATTCCATCTTAGTCCTCAGGGGTGACAACGCATCTGCATTTTATTCCTAACCGAGGATTGATGTAGTACAGATATCACTATGGGCCATGGCATCCCCTTTCCATCGGGTGGGCTGTGTGCTCGTGTATCACAATTATTTTATAAAAAAAGTAAAGAGACCCTTCTTTCCCCACATCACACAGTTACACGCGGTTTGAGTCAAAGCATATAATATATAGTTGTTAACAAATTCAATTCTATTCGTTGCTTTCAGGTCCGAAAAGATTCTATCGTTGAGTATAACTTAGGTACTTACAGTCATAAAGAAAAATGCTTTAGTTATTACACTGAAACTATATGAACAGGAATGGTTAGTTGTTTTGCTTCGGCTCATTACTCAAGTCCTACATTACTCAAGTTACAATACGCATGGTTTCTGAATGCCGTATACTTTGTCTGAGAATAGGAGTAGTTCGAACAATCAACGCAATATTGATTTATTTTCTATATAACTAAGTAATAAACAAGCTGACAGTTCATTTAATGAGAGGTTGCTAGCAAACAGTAGCCTAATGGCAGGGCGCGGACCGCGAACTCAAAAAGGTCGTGGGTTCGAATCCAGCATTCGACTACTGGCGTGAACCACTCGTAACACAAGCAATTTAAGCTTACTACGAGTGGTTAAGGGGGATATTAGTAATGTTTATAGTATTGTTAATATTCTTTTTAAAAAATATAAAAAATGATAGCTCAACTAACCAAACTAAATTACTAATAGTAGTAGTAGTGTTGAAATAGAGTTATACATTATGTTACGCAGCCAAAACACGGCGGTAAAAATTAATATTTGTTTGTTCGGATTTTATGCGCTGCCGTATCGTTCATCAGATTGCGGTAAAACTTTGTGAACATATTGCTAGCACTTTTGTTAAGGTTATAGGTATAGTTAGACCCGGTAGGCGCTTTTGGAGAATCCAGATATCAAACGGGCGAAGCCGGGGCAGATCGCTAGTAATGAATAAAATATTGACTAAACGACACGAGATGATAGGTCGCTTCATTCGAGTACACAAGTTAAACCGAATTAATATGAACAAAACGATGAAATAAACCATCGTGATGAAATCTACATATTTCCGTAATTGAGTAAGTAGCGCGCTGAAATCCGAGGAAATACTCTCTCAATATAATCGGAGAGGCTAATGTATTTATAGGCTGTTACTTTAACTTGTTAAAGGTGTTTCGCAATTAGCAGCATCAAATTTAGGCCATCAATGTTCAGATAAAACAATTACCCGAAAATGAATTACATTATTTCCAGCTAGCAACACAGCACTAATTTGTAGGCAACACAATCCAATTAAATTGGCGCGGACCGCGAAACAAGACGAACCCTTAATTGCGTAAGGGGAAGTCGGGGAAGATGAAGCCATCTCCCGATTGTCGAGGGAGAGGGCTGTTATGCAACTTTGAACTTTATGTGGCTGCAACAAAGCTGTTGTAAATGACGTGGTTATTATGTCAGGGTGTAATGAGGCGCTAATAATGGTCAGGTGTAATGCGCGTGTTGTCGAGTGAAATAGGATAGAAAATGTTTGCTTACACGTTAAAACAGCGTGATTTATTTACAGTGCTGAAAACTGAACGGTTATGAACATCGTTGTACCACGTGTTTTTAACTCGCTTTCATGTATGTTTGTTCGGGTAGAATTTAGTCATTGATTTTAAACTAATTTCTCGATGAGATCTTAAGACTTGTTATTCTGTAAATACTTTCATTTGTTATACATACGAGTAGCTGTATTTAATAAAAATTTCGTTAATTTTCCTTCATTTATTACATGCCATGAGACCTTTTTGAGAACCGGTAGCGGTGTAAAAATATCCCAATAACAGCTAGATTACAGTTGTAGCACGAATATGTCGTCTCAACCGGAGAAGGACCATGCTCTCAGAGAATACCAGCGTAAAATAGCAGCTTTTTCTCTACACGATACCATATGATACGCCGCCGTGTATCATATGGTATCGTGTAGAGAACCGGAGACTTTTAATTGGATATGAGGCATTCCATCTTAGTCCTTAGGGATGACGACGCATATGCATATTGATTATTAATCGAGGATAAATGTAAATGTTTATGGGCCACAGCATTAACTTACCATCAGGTGGACTGTGAGCTCGTCTGTCACGTTTATTCCAAATAAAAAATTCACAAGCTCGTATTTTTTTAAATAGGATAGGGTGACAAATATGTATATTATGTATGGTATAGTATCCTGTGCCTCGTATCTTCCTGCTCTGTGGGTGTCGTCAGAGACGATACAGGTAAGCACACCAGGAGACAGGCAGCAGCGTCTTCCCAAAAACCAAAAAATTATAAAAACTGTGGTTGCGAACTCGCCTGCCGAGGCTGCTATCTGTTATATCCCTTAAGAGGCCTATGTCCAGCAGTGGAATTTGATAACTTGTATTGATGGACTGCCTTATGTAGTTAATATAAGGCATTATCATAAGGTATATACATTTGCAATGTTCATACTAATATTAAAATACTATGGCAATACATAGCATACGGCTCACTTGACAGTGAATACCACCGCTCATGAACAACTGCAATACCGGGTGATAAGCAGGTGCATTGCCTTTAAAAAAAGAGTAGACTATTTTCTTGAAGATCTTTAAGGTAGTAAAAAGCGTCAACATTGGCACTCCATGTGACTCTCCTCCAGATATGGGCCCGTCATGGCAGCAAAACGTATCACGTCATTAGGATTACAGGGAGCCACCGGGAAATGGCTAACGGTATGTTTATATTTCACAGAAAGGGGATAAAAATCAAGTGGATGAGGGATGGCGATATCGATAACCCCTTTATTTCAAGTTTTGATATTTTTTTTATAAATATAAAAGTTTATCTTTCATTTTCGGTTTAGATAAAACAATTGTGCAATGACAAAAAGTCATGATAACAGATGTAGGACATAATGTATGAGGGAAATCAAGTTGGTCCATGAATACTAAATATGTCTTAGTAAGAAGCACACAGCCCTAGCAGCTTAATGGAAGCTAATTGTTTCAGTATCACGAACAGTAAAATTAATTTTATTTATACGCAAGTATAGATTTTGAAAACTTTATTTTCTAAGGCAAGTTCTTTTTTTTTTAGAAGAGGGGACAAACGGACATGCGGCTCACCTGATGTTAAGTGACTACCGCCGCCCATGATCAACCGCAACACCAGGGGAATTGCAGGTGCGTTGCCGGCCCTTTAGAAAGGAGTAAACTCTTTTCTTGAAAGTCCCCAGGTCGTATCGGTCTGGAAAAATCGCCGGTGGTAAACTATTCCACAGAGAGGTTGTACGCAGAAGATAACTCCTTGTGAAAAGTACAGTGGTGGACCGCCAGGCATCCAGATGGTGTGGATGGTATCGGGACGTTTGCCGCGTAGTGCTTTCACGAAATTTGGCGGCTGGGATTTATCCGAACAATTCCTCAGAGCACTCCCCATGGTATATGCAAAAGAAAATGCAAACAGATGCAACATCTCTTCGCAGTGCCAGTGAATGGAGCCGTTCAATCAAGTTTTTAAAATAGAAGAAGGGTAGCAAACGAGCACACAGTACACTTGATGGTAAGTGGATACTGTAGTCCATAGAAGTTTACATTTATCCTAGATTAAGAATCAAAATGTTTGTCTTTGTCACCCCTGAGGACTAGGATGGAATGTCTCGCATCCAGTAAAAAGTATACCACCATACGAAAAATAGCAGCTTTATGCTGCTATTTACGCTGGTATTCTGTAAGAGCGTGGTCCTACCTCGGTCGAGCTGACGTATTCGTGCTACAACCATAACATTGCGTTGCACTTATACATAAATATTCTATTAAAAATATATAATCCAATGAAAAGTGAACACCGTTGCCCTCTTTCCCATTCCCAAGAGACGCCAGACGCCAAAAGCCGAGAATAAACTTCAAGTGCGATAGAAACAAAAAGGATATAGAGAATGGAATGGCTTAATAAAATACAAAGCAGCACAGACTCTGTACACATTTTTTACAGACTTAAATCCCAATTTAACCGTTATATCTAGGGGGATACGGACGATGTTGCACTAGTGGCGTTCAGGACTTAACACTCTTTGGAGTTGAGGAAACTCAAAAACCGACTACGTTAAGTTTACAATAGAGCTATAAGTATGGATATTCCTAAAGAATCAAAATAAGTAACATATTAATAAGAGCATGAACTTTTTATTCGAGTATAGTCTTCTAGACTACAGCGTGTCGACTGTATATATAGAACACGGTCTTTCCATGTTCAGTGGTAGTGAATGTACCTGTTGACAAACACTTGTCATTGTAGTGGCACTATAATTACTAGGAATACATCCACGATAGGAAGGCCTGATCAATGCGCGAGGCAATGATCAGGCCTTGGATTGGCTATGTCTGGCGGAAAATATTTTTTAAGAACTTTAACAGCAAGAGAGTTTACAGAAGAGAAAAAAAATTGAATATTTTCTGAGACTAGTCTAACGACATCCCATATGTTACAATCTATTTAACCGTCTTGGCTATAGTGAGAGAAAGAGAAAGAAATATAAATAAAATGCAGTAGACATACATAACTCTCTTTTTGTGCCAATCGGGTAAAAACGTATACTTCAAATGTTCAACCTTATAGTACTGTTAAGTAAAATCTCCATGTAATTTACAGCCCATTGGAACCATGGACCCAGTCAAAACATTGAATACCCGAGGCTCCCTATCGTTGGAAATATTAGACAATTTTCTTGGTAACGTAACGCCATGCGCCTCGGAAGGGCGCGCTATCTGGGATCGTTGCAAATCATCGGTTGCGGCCCGCGGCTAATTTACCAAGGGCTTGGGGTCGTAGAGCTCGGCACATACACAATTGCTATCCGTTTTATTTTATAAAAAGGTTTTTATTTTTTGCTTTACGTTTGAGATTCTTTACGTGGTACATCCATGTAAGGTTTTTATTTTTTGCTTTACGTTTGAGATTCTTTACGTGGTACATCCATGTAAGGTTTTTATTTTTTGCTTTACGTTTGAGATTCTTTACGTGGTACATCCATGTTGAATAAGTCATGTATGAATAAGTCGGCTCGACCAGCTGAATAGTAGCTAAATGCCGCTGCAATTTTAGTAGATTTTTGGTTCCTTCAGACAAATGATTAAATCATGATGATGCGACAATTTTATTTGTCATCTTAATATCTTACAATTCCTTTCTCCATCAAGTCATCCTTTTTATTTTTCTACATTGACAAAGCTGTATACATATATCTGGCACAAATCAAGAACACCGTACGCCACACATTGTTTTACGCACGCTATATGCTTGTAGTAAAGCTAGCCTAATAATAAGCTAGCTAGATTCTCAATTTTTATTCATAAAATACAAATAAAACGATATCGATAGTAAATCATTTATGTCATAAAACTTTGCGGATAAGCGCACGCCCCGTCCTTATCGAGATAACAAACTTCTTCCGAGGGAGCGCGGTATCATGCAAATATTATTGCTCCATAATGGCCGCCGTCCCCCAGACATGCGTTATATTTCACGCGTCATTTCCGCTGAGTGTCACGAATTGTTCAAATAACTTATTGTTGGTATTCAATGGCTAAGTGTTTATCTATTATTGACATTTAATTTATTGCGAGGAGACATGTCATTATTGAAAAACTTAAACTTAAACAAAATTCATTCAACAACTTTATCTATAAATTTTGTTTCAAGTTTTATTATAATCAATATGTTTATTTTTATTTTTAGAGCTTCTTTCAAATTAGGCACATAATTTTAAACATGAGAGGAGAGTTTCCAGATATTGAACGAGCTTGATACGTAGTAGAGCCATGCTGCAGTTATTTTATGATTATAAGTCGTACATGTTGGCGTGGCCAAGACAGGTGGCTTTTTACTTCCACTACCACTTACCATACCATCAGGTGAATTGTCTGCTGGTTTGTGTGGCACACTATGGACCCCCAGATGGCACATTCCTGACACACTGCTGTCGTTTCTTTCACATCTGTATCTACGCATACATGCTGGTCGGTTAAAGGTATTTTTATTTGGCCCATTTTAGCCCAGTCCCTTGCTAACACTGCTACACAGTTTTACAGCCAAAATTTGCTTTTTCACTCTTTTTCTTCATAAGAAAGATTTATTTAAAAAAGGAAGGTGGAACCTATGGCCCATAGACATCTACGTCTATCCTCATTTAAGAATTAATATGAAAACGCGTTGTCTCCTGGATCTCCGGTACTTCCTTCCCCTTGTCCTTTCCCGGTCCAGTTGATCCACTCGTACTGCAACTATAATATAGCTGCAGGATGGCTCTACCACTTAAAAAATTGTTTCTCGATACTCACCATACGAAATATTACAGCATTATGGTGCTTTTTCACGCTAGTATTCCGTGACAGCTGGATATTTTCCCAGTAGGTTTTAAGTTATAAAAGGTTGTAGCGTGGCTCTACCACGTAAAAAAATAGCGTGTATAATGGAAAACTTAATGTATTTTGAATTTAAAAAAAGTCAAATTTGACAAGCGAGCATTTATTCCACCTCATTTTAAGAGACAGCTGGTCATAAACACCTACATGTATCCTTGATTAAAAATGAAAATTCAGATATGTAAGAAGAATTCAGTGCACATGATTTGACAGAGTATTGCAGCAATTTGACTACGGATCAACAGGAATCCTACCAACCTCATCAAAACAGACCAATGTTAACACAACGGAAGGTATTTGTCAATTGTTCCAATTCCAGCGCGGAACGATCCTAATCCCGCTTCTAATAAACACTGCACCCCTCGCCGGCTGTAAATCCCACTCGCCCCAACCCGCTTACATTTATTGTCGTTGTACCACAACAATGGGGACGCGGATACTGGCGAAGCATTGTTTGCAGGAGGGGTGGTACGGAATTGTTTCAGGGGGCTGTCGGAACTGAGACAATTTTGCTTTGTGCTTTTAATAATTAAACGTTTAGCTGTTCTTGTTCGCAAGGTTATAGGGTGGTCTTAGATTACAATGTTTTATATTCACATTTAAACAAACGTACGAAAATTCGCTTTACATGATTACAATTGTTTTATGAGGAATAATTATTTTTAAGCAATTCGTTGAATGTTTATACGTGGTAAACCACGCATCTATATTATGGTTTTAGTACGAATGGGTGGACTCGATCGGGGAAGGACCACGCTCTTACAAAATACCAGACTTAAATAGAAGCTTAATGCTGTTGTGTTTGGTATGATGAGTGTAGAGAATCGGAGGCCCTTTTTGTTGGAAACGAGAGATTCTTCGGTGGTGATCTTTATTCTTCGGTGTGACAACGCATCTGCATTTTGATCCTTAATCGAGGATAAATGTAGATGTCCATGAGCTACAGTATCTTCTTAAAAATGGTAGCTTATGAGATGGGCGAGTGCGCGTGTACTGAATCCGTTAAAGGAACTAAAAAATACTGTGTTGTATAGAGTTAAAATCGATAGCTAGATCTTTTTGAACGCTTTTCCTGTATTTGTACCTGGCGTTAACGAAGTGGTTATATCACCACTTATCGGAAACCACAGGACCTTTTTGACATATCCGATATTTGCCTCTTACGACACTCAGCACGAAATTTCGAGGGTACAATTGCGTAAGTTGGCAACGCGATTAACTCATACCTTTTTACAGAAGACGGTGACAAACGAGCACACATTCCATCATGATGGTAAGTGAATGCTGTGGCCAATGGATATCTAAATTTATCCTCGACTAAGAATCAAAATGAAGATGCGTTGCCGCCCCTGAGTACTAAGATGAATGCCTCATTTCTAGTAAAAAGGGTCTCCGGTTCTTTTCACTCACCATACGAAACACAGTAGCTTTAAGCTGCTATTTCACGCTGGTAGAGCTGAAGAACCCGCTAGAAGCTGTGAGAGCGTGGTCGAATCCCGGTTGAACTACCTATTTGTACTACAATAATAATATAGCTGCAGCAGCGTATAAAAACCTTCTTCTTAAAAGTAAAACATGAGAGATGCGTACAGCATGTATCTAGACAGCCGTTACGTAGTTCTATATCAAAATATAATGGTTGTGGCAATCTAATGTTACATGTCGTTCGCATTAGTTTTTATATGGAACAAATCTTTCATCCTATTTTAACACATCCAGGTCGTCATCATTAGCCTATGATTCCAGTTTTTTCATCAGATCAGTTCTGCAATCAAGATATTTGGTAGCTGTTTTGTAACGGCTATCGTGCCATCTTGCGAAGGTTTTAAGAGTGCTTATTACAATATTATGAAACTTTCCATTTTCGTGTTTAAGGAACCCACGGGAAACGTAGCGAATTCATCACTAAATTGCCTTTATGACCGTCACTTCACTGACGTTAAGTATCTACAGAGTTTGCCATGCTGGTTTAATTCCCCATTTACGTTTGTGCGATATACTTTTAAATTTAACGATGTGGTGGATTTAACAACTCTTTAGCGCAGCGGCTAACCAATTATTGAGTGGCGCGGTAGAGTCGCAGGTTCCAATCCCGCACGGAAAAATGTTATGGTTGAATGGTATACAAATTATTGTTTTGGATCTAGATGTGTCTTTGTGCAATTTATGTATGTAAACTACCTTCACGATGCACGAGGAACGAGTTGACGAGTTGTATTTTTTAACATTACGTGATCAATTTGTCAAAAATAAGGCATATCAACACAATTATTTTTTATTATTAGTCAAAATAAGTACTTGCGGTGAAAAATCAGCGGAAGAAGCTATAACTAACATCATTTCATTTCGTGAGTGTAAAAGGTGACAATGGGAAAGTTGCTGAAATAACTTCATGAAATAACAACATTGTTTTACTCCAAACGTAAAATACCTAGGTCCGATAACACAGGAGACGGGTAGCAAAAAAAAGACGTCTTTAAAAAAATTACCTAAAAAATGACCTTGTTCAACTGTGACATTTCTGATACAGTAGATTTTCTAACAAAGGCTACTTAAATGTCTGGTGAATCAGCGCACGTACTGAGGGGCGACTTGGGCAAAATGGGCCGCATCGGAAACGGTTAGTCACGGGCAGGATAAATAGCCGCGGGGTCGCAGGGTGCTGAGGGCTCTGATTATCCGCCTGGTGGGACGGACTGCATGCGGAATTCCTAATGATGCGATTTTATGTCGCTCTTAGAGATTGTTCTGATATTTAGAAACATAAAACGTTTCACTTAAATGGTAATTTTATATTTTATTGCTGAAAGGTTCAACCTTACATTTTGCTTAGGTGTCCGTTTGGGCAGCTACCGTCCGCTTTTTTATAGGATACAGGTGATAAACGAGCACACAGTCCACCTGATGGTAAGTGGTTGCTGTGGCCCATAGACATCTACATCTATCCTCGATTACGAATCAAAATGCAGATGTATTATTACCCGTGAGGACTAAGATGGTGCGCATCATTTGCATCAAAAAGGGTCTCCCGTCTCCCTCTACACTCACCATACGAAACACAACAGTGTTAAACTGCTATTTCACGCTGGTATTTTGTGAGAGCGTGGTCCTTCCCCGGTCGAGCCGACCCGTACGTACTACAACTATACTACTACTAATATAGCTGCAGTATGGCTCTATAACGTTTATATGTTGCCACTAAGGCACTTAAAATAAAGTAAATTATACACATGATTTTTCTATATCAAATGCTTTAACTAAATTATTGAAAGGATTTTCATCATGTATTGTTAATTGTAAGGCTGTATGAGCTAATGGCATATACATTAGCTTCCGATGTCACTCATGAAAAATTCGTTTCGTCGTTTATTGTTGTTGTTTTAGTGTTATCCATCCATAAACTGCCAGTGTACTGTCGCAGTACCCGAGGGAAACAGGTATATGACGTAATAAAGCACCGCCATTTTTGTACTGTGAGCACTAGTGTTTTCTAGGTAAGGTGCTCTCAGTATTTTGATCACGTGATCAAAATACATAACGTCTTCTATAGTTTTTACAGCTTCCACGAATGATTGTTATTATTATTAATTAATATTGTTATTCAGACAAACTTTGACATAAATTTTTAAAATCGACAACATTCAAATTATTAATTTTCTTGTTGAACAGAAAACGTGTATATGATAAATATTTTCATTTGAAAACAGTGTCGAAAATGGGGATGACAGTATACTGGACTGCGTTCCCAACCAATATAGCAAACTTAATAGGAACGGCTTTACAGTATACTGAATTGACGTCACATCTTACAGTGTGTATTAAACACACCCAATATGTACCTATTAAAAATTTGGTAAATTCAAATGTGCCTGGCTTAAGTGCTCATGTTATACGTAAAAATTTTAAAGCATTTTGAATACATACAAGTTTTCATTAATAACCTTATTACTTAATTTCAATTTTTCGATAATTTTAAGTCGAACGTCAATTAAAAAAAAGTTTGGAAAATCCAAAAGTGCTTTACTCATAATACTCATACGATCGTAAAAAATGTAAGAAAAAAATTCTCAATCAACAATAGAAAATAATTTTATTTACAATTCAATTTTAGACTTCGTTCAAACTTTTCTGCGAATAATATTTATGTTTATACGAATTCAAAGCCCCCACGCGTTTCAAGTAAATCACGAGAAGGAACAGTAGGTAACTGTATTACCGATGGCCAGCAGGCTATGTGACAAATAAGTTTAGTATCAGCTGTCTTCAAGCTCTATTTAGAAATAAATTATTACATATGGAATGCTCAAAAGACCAAAAATTTCAGGGTCTCCCAACCGAAAAAAAACCACACACCGTAAGCCACTAAAACCACTTTTTTATGTAAAAATAACAATTAATCGATTAAAAAAAAAAGGTTTAACAATCATTTATCTTTTTGACAATGTGCTTTTTATATCATTTATATGTACAATATGCTTGTTATACTTATACTATTTTTCTTACTTCGTTACTTAAAGCACGCAATAGTTTTGGTGGGAATTTGACCGTCAGTGGTTTGTTGCTCCTTTTTTATCGTTATAATAATGGTTTGAAGTGGATTTTATAGATACGTAAACGCACGTGAACATTTAGTGGAAAAGATGATACATGAGCTCAAATGTTGATATAAACCTCAAGTTATTTAGTCCGCTTAGGCGCCGTAAGAACTTGAGATACTGTCGTTATCGACTATCCGTTGAGTCAAGCTGTCGTCAAAATCTCATAACAATTTCTCAATGTAACGCATCGGGATATTTTGAAGAAGCTTTTAAAAAAATATTTTACAGGATAGTTAACTATTACTAGACACTGGCAAAAGTATAACTGTGCTAGTCCATAACTGAAGAAAAAAGCTTATGTAGAGTTCCTTCACACAATTGATCGAATTTTACCAGTTTATCACGGGAATACTATGTTTATATATCAATAATCACACCGACACATAATTCAATATTCATAAAAGAGCATTGGGGTTTTCCCAATTCATGGAGTATTGTCGTAAGTGTACGTGCCGGTAGTCCGGAAACAAGCCGACTAGCTTTGTATCCGCGAGTGCGTGGGTTCGAGTGGGGTTATTGTTTGCGATTGCTTTTTAATGACGCTGCTTGTCGTTGCATGAATGTCAACGAGCTCAAGGGGCTTCAAGTGGTTGTAAAAACTCCTTATGAATAGGATTACGTCATACAATTAAATTACAAGAAAGAGCATGACCGAATTAGAGTAGTGTAAGTTTTTATTTTTGTAGGCAGTTTAAAAAAAAACAGTTTATTAATTATATCTGCCAACCTAGCGCAGTGCGTGCATTGCAATTTTCATACACAGGCATTCAAACTTTGTCCTCAGTAGTAACCGCATCTGTACGCATCTGCGCTCAAATTTGGTTGTAGGTGTCCATGAAATACGGTAGCCACTTACCTTTAGGTAGATTATAAGTTTGTTTAGGACCCCTATTCTGTTTAAGAGCCCATCTGGGTTGAAAACACCTTCTTACCTATACCTGTTGCCCAGTAGAATGTGTGTGTAGTCTTTTTTAATAGAATAGGGGTGACAAACGAGCACACAGTCCTCCTGATCCATTCGTGCTACAAGCATAATATAGCTGCAACGTGACTCTACCAAGTATAAATTGGATTGAAAACAACTTCTTACCTATACCCGTTGCGCAGAATAATGCGTGTGTACCTAGGCTGCACTAAAAGTATCGGGAATGGAATATTTCCATTGTTCCTATCATATTAAAATATTTTTAATTGAAAAGTCCTTGGTTTTAAAAATCGAATACCATTTATTTATTTAAAAAAGATTCTCGGTCTTGTCACAAGGTTTTGTCAAACTTGTTTAGTCGTTGAGAAAATGGAATTGACTCGAGAAAATTCAAGAGCGATGATTTATTATGACTTTCGAAGTGGTTTAACACAAAAACAGTGTGTTGACCGGATGCTTTCTGCATTTGGTGATGAAGCCCCATCCAAACCCACAATTTATCGCTGGTTTGCTGAATTTCAACGTGGACGTGTCAAGCTCAGTGATAATCCCCGTCAAGGTCGTCAAAAAACTGCAGTCACCCAAGAAAACGTTGATGCTGTGCGTAAGCTGATTGAGGAAGATTGACATGTGACATACCGCGAAATTCAAGCAACTTTATACATTGGCATGTGTCAAATATAAATAATCTTGCATGAACAATTAGGTGTAAAAAGTTGTTTTCCCGATGGATACCGCATTCGCTCTGTGAAGAGCAAAAAGCGGCTCACGTTACTTGGTGTGTCAGAACTCTCGAAAGATTCCACGCAGGATCCTCAGATGCTGTATACAACATCGTATCAGGAGACGAATCGTGGATATACGCGTATGAACCCGAAACAAAAAACCAGTCACGAGTTTGGGTATTCGAAAATGAGTTATAGCCAACAAAAATTGTTCGTTCACGGAGTGTTGCAAAAAAAAAATAGTGGCCAGGTTTGTCTCCAAAACCGGCCATGTTACGACTATTCCTCTTGAGGGATAAAGAACGGTTAATGCAGAATGGTATGCTAGCATTTGTTTGCCACAGGTCGTTTCTGAACTCCGTTAAGAGAACTGCAACCGCCGCATCATCCTCCATTACGACATTGCGAGTTCTCACACCGCACACAGAACAAAAGACTTTTTAGAGAAAGAAAACATAGAATTATTAGACCATCCGCCGTACAGCCCCGACCTAAGCCCTAATGATTTCTATACTTCTCTAAAATAAAGAATAAATTGCGTGGACAGTGATTTTCATCATCTGAAGAAGCTGTGGACGCTTACAAAACGGCCATTTTAGAGACCCCAACTTCCGAATGGAATGCTTTCATGATTTTTTGCTTCAATGATTGGTTCCATCGTCTGGAAAAATGTGTCAAATTTCGCGGAGAATACTTCGAAAAGCAATAAATACATTTTTAAATAGTAATGTTGCGTCACTTCCTTGATTCCCGAAATTTTCATTCGTAGTCTTCAACTGCTGTTTCGGTCTGAAGAAAACTGGTATAATTATAGATTGTGAGGCATTCTATCTTAAGGCGCTATTGTTCAGTGTTCAGATATAACTTTTTTTGGTTTTTTACCACGTTTTTTCATATTCTTACATTGTCATGGGATTCCGAGCTCCTTTCAAAATTTTAAGTCTATAAACTCGTCGGGCTATAGCAATTGATTTTAAACTAAGTTAGTTTATACTAGATTCGAGAACACATACAAGAAAGCGAGATAATGAAGAGGTGGTAAAACGTACCTCGCTCTCCACAATAGTTAAACGAACTAACAACTAAAGTGGTGGACATTGTAGAAAATACAAAGTGTCCGACCTGAAAAGCGGGTACTGGCTGGAGCTGAAAGCAGATGGAACTGTTCGATTTTTAATTTTTTTTTTCATAATTTAAAATGAAACAAATTTGTTAAACGTGTTCTCAATTTACCAAGCTATAAACGGTTTTATTTATGAAATGTCTGCAAGGTATATTTACATAAATGGGGATTTAGTGTCATCTGTATGTTTTTTTTTATCGAACCAAATAATATGATTCGTATTTCTAACTCCACACAACGCTTGTCCTTGTGTTAAATTTTTATAAAATGATTTTGTTTTATGTTCAAAAATTTTAACAAAAGAACAAAAGACGGAACTATCTTTATTTGAAACTACATAAATAATTGCAATATATTTATTGAATCTTCATTATTGTAGCAACAACGACTCAGTATTAGATGAACTGCCAGTGACCTTATCTAAAACTTTGGAGCAGTCGCCAAACATGTTTCGTCTGTAAGACACAAACATGTTTCGTTTGTAAGACACAAACATGTTTCGTCTGTAAGACACAAATAAAAATTGAGAAAATAAAGAACACCTATAATAAAATAGAAAAAACGACACACAAAGGAGAAGTTTTCGCATGTCCACTTCATCACACATAAAAACATAATTTTGAGGATTATTTCCATATATAATACTAGTGCAAAAGTATAATAAATACAATATTATCCTATACCTTTAAACGAGCAATTCTTGTATATATATATAAATATATAATCGGAATCTCGGAAACGGCTCCAACGATTTTCATAAAATTTTGTGTGCGGATGGTGCGGGGAGTTTCGGGGGCAATAAATCGATTTAACTAGGATTTATTTTTAGAAAATGTCTTTTTGTCCGTGTTTTTAAGCAATGAAAAACTGCTATAATATCGTTAGAATAAGAAGGTAAATTTTGACATTTTATTAATGATTATAAATAGCTTAATTGGTATATTGGGCAGTCACAAAATCGTAATACCATGGTTCGAGCCCAGACCGGCCGACCGACTTTTTTAAAAAATTTTTTCAAGTTCCTTTCTTTTTTGAGAAAATCTATTTTTTCGAGCCCTTTTTTTTAGTATTTTTTAAAAACACGAAAATTTAAATTAAACTAATTGCGCTCGTGATTTTTTAATCAAATAACCAGTTCAGTTTTTTCTATTATGTCGCTACTATCAAAAAATATTATTCGTATTTCATCAGTATGTAATTTGTATCTAAATATAATTTCCAAAACACACGAATTAAAAAAAAACCGAGCGAAAAATACCGAGCAAAGCTCGGTCAACCGGGTACTTTACATTTTAAATGCAGAATTCACAGTACTACTGGCCACTACAGAAAACTTGACATTCTCATTGAAGGAAATTTACAAGGGTTCAAAAAATTTGTAAAGAACTGCAACGTCGCTCATATTATCAAAGGCGACAACGTACTTGTGTATGAAAAGTTATGAAAACTACTGAATACACCTACTACTACAATAATAGGAACAAAATACTACTGAATTGAGTACAAGATGCAAACAAAATTCAATTTGATACAACTGCAATTCGTGTTGTTGCCGCTGCGAGCGCACTACAGCCACGATGACGAGAGCACGCCGGATTTCCAAAAATCGATATTTCCCATTACCGCCGCCCCGGGCCAGTGCGTTATCCAATTTACCTACGTAAATAATAAATAACCTTCGCCTTTATACCAAGGATTTTTAGAAACGTTTTTTTAGGTCCCTTTGAACGTGTTCAGGCCTCAACTAAATATTAAAGTTTTTTGTAAGGGTCTTCAATACAACAATTGTCGTGAAAATTACTTTAGATTATTCGATTCGTTATTCGAGAAAGATCGTCCATTTTAAAAAATTTGCGACTGGAAAATATATAATATAAAATAAGCTTATTCAAGGTTCACTGGTCAACACTTGGTTTAGTTATTGTTGTTTTATACGTGGTAGATCACGCTGCAGCTATATCACGGTTGTATCACAAATGGGTCGACTCAACCGGGGTAGGACCACGCTCTTACGGAATACCAGCGTAAAAAACTGCTTATTGCTGCTGTGTTTAGTATGGTGACTGTAGAGAACCGAATACCCTTTGTACTGGAAATGAGGCATTCCATCTCAGCCCTCAGGGTGACAACGTATCCGCATTTTGATTGTTATGAGGATTAATGTAGATGTCTATGAGCCACTGCATCCACTTACTGAGCTGAAAGTACTCCAGATTAATTTCGAAAACGGAATATTAATCACTTCCTTGGGTACTGCAAAATACCCAAAACGTCGGAAATCAAAAATAAGTTAAATTAAACGCGATAAAAACCATAAAAGTAGTTTTATTCGGTTTAGTTCAGTTCTTTTTATAGAATAAGTGTGACAAACGAGCACGCAGTCGACGTGATGGTATGTGTACGTCGTAATCCATAGATATCTACATCTATCTTGTACTAAGAATCAAAACGCAGGTGCGTTGTGACCCCTAAAGACTAAGATAGAATGCTTCGTTTCCAGTAGAAAGGATCTTGTATTGTGCAAATTTACCAGTGTCGGTAGTAAGCTGTTATTTTTTTATAATCCATACATTAAATAAAATTGAACTGTCCGTTTGTAATATTGTCGCAACTGTCTTCTATTAAGCTGAGGAGTTATTTGAATGATATTGCGACATAATAACTATTTAAAAAAATTCTGTCTGTTTGTCCAGGCTAATCTTCAGATTGGCTGAATCAGTTGTGATAAAACTTTACGAAGATATAGAGGACAATGCCAGGAAGGAGCTAGGCTACATTTTGTCCGAAATATTTGCGATACATGTGTGATAAAACGAGCAAAAGTAGGTTTATTTATTAATTGATGATTAAAGGTTAAAAAATATAATATTAATTTCATTTGAATAAAATTATTTTAGACAACATGCCTCTTGTTCAACAAGAACAAAATTGTTCCAAATTATTGAAACTTTGTTTTATTTATGAACTTGACGTCATTTCAAATTTGATTGCTTCTTTTCTGTTATGGGGGATAACCATGGTATGTAGTATTATTTGCTAATAATTCGTCATTAATTTTTAAATTAAAATGTAAATTACTAAAATATTATGGCTAGCACTCGCTGTAAATTTCACGCCAGTATCCCGGGTTCGATCCCCGGCTGCAACGATAAAATTGTTATTTGCAATTTTGAGTGCAGATTTACACGTGATCGATGGTGAAGGAAAACATCATGAGGAAACTGAAAAACTGGAAAGGAAAAAAAATCGAAGACGTGAAGTTCGCCAACACGCATAGGGGCAGTGCGGCGGACACTTTCGTAACCTAGAACCCTCTCAGAAATGAAAGGAAGCCTGTGCCCAGCTGTGGGACGTATATAGTTTGTATTTTTTAATTTTGTTTTAACTTTTATGACAAAGTAAATAATGCTATTTTTAAATTAGTGAATTGGATTAACGTTAACAATTTTCATATGTCAAACATCTAAATAACAATGTCATTTCAAATGGGGTGGAGCTGAGTCTTGTCGATACCACGAAGCTTTAGTGGGGCTTAATGATATCCGAATATATCAAAACTAGCAAGTAGACTTAGTTCTTTTTTATATAGAAGAGGGGGCAAACGAGCAGTTAAGTGACTACCGCCGCCCATGATCAACTTCAACACCAGGGGAATTGCAGGTGCGTTGCCATAAAATTCTCGATATACTGTAAAAAATATTAGAAATCTTACCAGTGTTGAAACAACTAGATTAGTTTACTATAGCTGTATAGCTGTATAGTTTACTATTTACATAGCATAATGCCGTATGGTATTTTGATATGGGGACACGCGACTGACACTGAAATTATATTTGTTTTACAGAATGGAGAAATTGGAGCAACCTATGATTTAAATGTTACGGACTCGTTCATTTATTTTTGGGACGATGCAAATTCTCAGAGAATATACAAAATTTGACCTGCTCAA
The DNA here is from genome assembly GCA_036936625.1 of Parnassius smintheus behrii. Classification (NCBI taxonomy): domain Eukaryota; kingdom Metazoa; phylum Arthropoda; class Insecta; order Lepidoptera; family Papilionidae; genus Parnassius; species Parnassius smintheus. The sequence continues at coordinate 1,506,439 of JAUPFT010000014.1, forward strand.
AGTTCAAAAAAATTATTAACTAAGTTTGTATAAAAAGTGTCATTATAATATTAAGAAATTTATGGATGATAATAACACCTGGGAGTGGCGATCGCTACCAAACTATTTCTTATCTGTTTTGCGTTGTTAATTGTGTACATACATGATTGTAAGCTGTTTAAGGTCCCGCTGGGTTTCTTGCCGGTTCTTCCTGGGACAGAGTTTTATTTCAGAACCAGTGGCAAATTAAACAAAAAAGTGACTTTTAATAGTATTATTTGTAATCTATATTGAATAAAAAAGTTTGTTTCTATTTCGAATTCACAAAGTAACAAATTTGGTACTAAAATCAAAGGTTGGATGAAAATGTTGCCTTGTGAGCCTGTGACGCGTACCTGCTTTCGACGCGTACCAGTGATACCCCGCGGCGGGGGTCCCTATCAAATATTCATAACCCAGCCCCCTCACATAAAAGCACCGCGCACGTGACGTACGAATGTGCTATGTTGAGGATGCCCGTTAAAATTCAAGATCACTAGTATTTTAATATGGGTTGGCTCGCCCGAAAAAGGACTCGGACATGTATGCGACGATATTATGAGAAAGCGTGGAGATCTCGCCATGCTGCAACTATATTATGGTGGTAGCATGTAAGGGTTGGCTCGACCGGGGTAGGACCGCACTCTCACAGAATACCAGCGTAAAGTAGCAGTTTAATGTTGCTGCGTTTCGTATGATGAGTATAGAAAATCGGATACCACTTTGACTGGGAATGAGACATTCTATCTTAGTCCTCAAGGGTAACAACGCATCTACATTTTGATTTTAAATTTTGCACGTAGATGTTTATGGGCCACAGCATCCACTTACCATCAGGTGGACTGTGTGCTCGTTTGTTACCCTTATTCCATAAAAATGTCATTAGTTCTAGCGGGGATTGAATTCGGGATACTCGCTTATTGTGAATTTCAAAGTGGTCACTTACCCTCTGCGCTACTTCGAATCTAACATAATTGAAAACTTCATGAATTTCTAATTAAGCTGACGTCAAAACATCTAAATCAACAAATTTGTAGAGTATTTTAACCGTAATTATTTAACTTAGTAATACTTAAATAAAAATAAATTAAATGTTTGAAGGTTTTAATACTCGCTAATTAGCAATTACAGACTTCTGGTATCGAGTTACGAGGAAAATTTGAGAAAATATACAGTGTCTGGCTGTATAATACTGGTGGGAGTGCGACGCGGGAGGCGCGTAACTCCAGTCGAGTTGAATTAAAATATTGCAAAGTTTACCTATATATACGTGTTGTAGTTTTGGGGTGTATATTTTTTATTTATGGGTTTTTTATATAGATTTGACGGCTCCGTGGCGCAGTGGCTTAGCAATGAGTTGCAGCGCTGAGGGCCGCTGGTTCGAATCCCGTACAGAACAAGTATTTGTATGGCCTACAAATAATTGTTCCGGATTTAGATGTTTGTTCTTGTGACACGTATGTATGTCAACTGCCCCCACGTTACAGAAGAAAATTCTAGGGTGGAGGGTAACATTTACAAAAAATACGGAAGATACGAAAAAGTTCACGTCTTCCGAAAGATGGCTTTTACCATTCCAAAGGTTGGTTTATTCACATTCAATCCATTAGTTCATTTCGTAGCATTATAACTCAAAATAATTAAAAACCGTTGCCAGCCGGTCTTGGGTTCTAATCCGTCATTCGACTACTATCGTGGACCTCTCCTAACACAAGAGTATCCATTAGTTATCCATCCATTAACGGATACTTACCTTTGTAAGTATTTCTTTTTTATAATAAAGTGTCATGAGACCGTATGCCAAGCTATTTATGGAGGCCTGTAAGGAGGGTGATCGCTACGAAGCTATTTCTAATTTGTTTTGTGTTATTACTTGTAACATACTTGATCGTAAGGTATTTTTTGAAAAAAATAGTCCCGCTGGGTTTCTTGCTGGTTCTTCCCAGGACAGAGATTTTTTCTGAACTAGTGGTAAATTAAAAAAGTGACTTACAATAATTATTGTTTATAATCTATATTGAATAAAAAAGTTTCTGTTTCTGTTTATATTCAGCAATACGTAAAAGCCAACTTCAAATAACTAAAAATCCTTAGGAGTAGAACTTTGTTTACAAATTTACATGGCACTATCCCTGAAGTATTGACTATTTAATAAAAAAAGAATATATAAAATCAGTTCTTAATTGGCGAAGATATTGTGTACATACAAAAAATTGTATCCATACGTACGAAGTGAAACTTCTTTACCAGATATCATTCTTCTTTTGTTTTATTACATATTATGCAGTCCCGCTGGTGTTTCAAGAAAACGTGACGTTTTTTATTTTTAATACTGTTGTACTAAATATCTCCACCTTACTTCAAACATACATACATTCGAATTGTGTATCTTCTCCTTTTTTAAAGTCGGCTAAAAAGTAAAGTATAAGCAAGGTAAACGTAATAATGTCACGTCGTTTGTCACCCTCTAACAATCCACATCACTAGTCTAATTGGCGCAATTAGGATCGGCTGGGGTTGGAGAATTCAACCGCCTTTGAAGATTATCGCGTCGTGCGTTTTCAATGTGCTCTTACACAAATACGTAAGCTTCAGGCTTAGAACAAATGAAAAAATCGGGTTACGTTTACTACGAAATCTATTAAATATTTCACCTCATTTTTAAGAAGCGCCGCCCTGATTCCGACAGCAGAAAAAGTCGTGAGTCATTGACAATGTACGAGTTTTTATTGTAATATGGCATTAAAATATTCCTTATTAACTGTCGATTATTTTGTGAGAAGTCCTTGATTTGCGAACATGTGCAGATTTCGTTCATAACACCTAACAGGCCTAAATTTATTAAATACATTTAAAAAAATAACTCCACCCTTATTTTTTTCCGTAGTGCACACGACCGCGTGTTTTACGTGAATAATTGTAAGTAACGAACGACCTCAAAATGGCGGCCTGCGAACACTTTTTTTATAGAAGTAAGTCGAGCACATAGTCTACCTGGTGGTAAGTGGAAGCTGTAGCCCATAGCTACCTGCATCTATCTCTAATTCAGAATCGAAATGCAGTACGTTGTTAAAAAGTCTTCAGCCACTTACATTCTTTTTTTTTGTGAAATAGGGGTGACAAATGAGCACACGGTCACCCGATGGTAAGTAGATGCTACGTCCCGTAGACTTCCACATCTATCATCGAAAAAGAATCAAAATTTAGATGCGTAATCACCCCTGGGAACTAAATGTAATTAAAAAGGGTATCCGGTTCTTCATTCAAATCTTCATTCTTAAATGAGAATGTATTTAAATTTAATAAAGTAAGTAATTTCTATACGTTTGAACACTGAGTCTGATAACGCACTTAAACGGAGACCATGGGGATTTTAAATATGTTGTACGTAGCAATTTTTCTTTTGACTGTATTGAATGTATGTTTCGCAGGTTTTCATCGCGGCAACGCCATTAGTAACGATACCATATTAAGATCTAACAACTGCTCCTTTATTTGCCTCGTATTACGTCAAATACTCCCTTTATTTAATAACAGCATTGCTTAACAAATATTTACTCATCGTTAGCTGAACCAGCACCGAAACGACAACCGCAGCTCTTAAAACAACGGCGTAAAGTTCATTTTCAGTGGTAAATTGTGTTTACATAGGGTGATACCGATGTTTGCGCGTTAGCTCTCGTAGCAGGGACGGCTCGCGGGGTTGTTTTCTTAGCATAATCACGATGTTGTTGGCGTAGACGAAAAAGTCGTTGTTTATGACAGTTTTTTTTTTAAATTAATTTGTACCGTTTTAATATAATACATGGTTTATTGTTAGTCTCTAATTTAAATTATGGTTTAAGAAGAGTCCTTCTCACTCAGAGTTCTGGGCCTTTTGGGCCTTCTAACATAAGAAGTCCCTTAGCCCAAATGCCACAGTCTTTGCGAACATTGACATATGCTGTCACTTTCCATACTTTAAGAAAGAAGCCTATTCTTTTTAAAAGGCCGGCAACGCATCTGCAATTCCCCTAGTGTTGCAGCTGTTCATGGGCGGCGGTCGACACTTACAAGCAGGTGAGCTCCATGCTCGTCTGCTCCCAGTTCGAATGGCGACCGGTCTTCCAGGCTTATGATTTTCTTTAAGCCATGCCGATGATGCCGCTGTCCATCATTGTAACCTAATTTTTGTAAAACGTCAAGATTTTTATAACCAATGAAACAGTTGAGTAATCTGTTTTGAATATGCCTATTTCAATATTAAATTAAAAATGGAAGCCTATTATGTTTGGTTGAGTTACTTGTTACTTTTATTTAACTTCATCGTGGTGGAGTGACTTAGCAATGAGTTACGGCGATGGGGGTCGCGGGTTCGAATCCCGCACGGAACAAGTATTTGTATAGACTACAAATAATTATTCCAGGTTTGGATATTTTTCGTTGTGCACGAAACAGGAGGAAATCCTAGTATGGGGGTAACGTTTTTTTAAGTAAAAACACCAAAAACCTTTCAAGCCGAAATCCTCATCTGTTCTTTTTCGATATAAGATTTTAAAACGCTACACTCTTGTTAGTAATGATTTTCAAGTCTAATTTTCTAGTGCTATCTTTTCACCTTTCTCCAGCATCAATCCTTTGTTGTCTCCTTCATCTGATTCAATTAAGATCTTTCGAGCCTTATCTTAAACCATGTTTTTCGCTTAGTATTTTCTACTAAGGCGATAGATAGCCTAAGACAATCCACGGGGTTATCGCTCCTCATAGTTTATGATGAACAAGACAAGCCCTAGGAATTAATGAATTTATATAACGTTGTGTCTACGAAGTGAGACTTTACATTTTAATTGGTATATTTTCCACGGGACTTCTTTATAGAATCAGACCCTAATTTAAACATAGGACTAAATTATAAACCACATACCTTTGGAATAAGGCAAATATTGTCCATGGATATGTGATATTAAAGTTGTAAAGTCTAAGTAGTTTCACAAACTTAATCTCTTTCTTATAACTATTAAAATATTAAAAACTGTTTCTCGAAATAAATCTTTTTGGAGTACAATTCACATAATTATGTTTTATGGTCAATTTATCAACGGAAATTATATTTCATTTAATTAAATGGGCCATGGATCATTATCTTATCCACATCATCATGGTATAGGGATATTTTTAATAACGTTGATCAACTTAAAAGTACTGACCAATTTAAATATTTTTGATATCAAATTGTTAATGATTTAAAAAAATAATGTGTTAGCAGTAGAAATTTAGTTGAACTAGAGGGATTGATTTTTTTTTGTTGATAACCGCTATTTAATTTTTTTTATTCAACTTGGGCTGAAAGTGATAATTCGACATTTTATTGCAATGCAAGTTCGACATTTAACTAAAGATGAGATATTAAGAGTAGTTGGAATTCTGCAAGCCTTTGTTTGTGCCTTTCAATGTGACGTCGCTGCGTATCAGACTAAATGAGATTTTGAGGTTGTGATCATGCATGCCGTTAGGGGTTATTTACATATTTTTTAAAAGATATGTACATAAACATGGGACGAAACGTTAAAGAATCATTGCCAAAGCGGTTTGGAGCTAAGAAGACCTAGTTACACGCTAAAGCTGCAATTGAAAAGGGGATGTCCAAATGACAAGCAGCGAAATCAAATCCATTCATTTCTTCGAGGAATGTTATTTAATTGAGCTAAATAACAATCCACAGCTGGGTCATAAGTCGGTCGATAAGAAAACCAAAGGAAAATCTTATAAACTCATATCAGAAACCTAAGATGAAGAAAATAAAAATATTTGCAACGATGAAAAAATTTAATTTTAGCAAAAAACATTGACGTCATAATGAGATCTCATATCGTACCGTACCATATACGTACTGTGGTCTCATGCCACGAGCTCTGGATGGGATCTTTAGAAGGATATGTTTGGGATTGATATGCCTAATATTAAAGTAGTCATAGTTCTTACTTCTAATAAGGAAAAATTATAGTTAATAGCGATTGATGATAGCCTTTACTTTAGTTGATTATAGTTGATAAGATGTTCGATTATTGAAATTTTATCTCACTTGCTGAGTGGTATTACCCACACTCAGGAACAATGGCGCACATTGTTTTTCTCCTAAGTGAACGGTATCCCCATGCTTCCCCTATTAGTTACAGTCATTGAGCTACTACGTACTACGTACTAGAGGCGACACTGCATTCAGCTACTATGTTCCACTCAACTGCGGTGAATGCACCGCACTTTAATCAGTCACTCACTAGGCGCTTGTAGAGTTGTCACGTGTTGTGTTGATTTAAAAAAAATCTCTTGATAAAAATATGCCGTCGTGTATACTTAGATATTGCACAAATAATTCAAGAAATTTTAGTAAAAACCAAGGAATTACTTTTCATCGGTTAATAAGATACTTAACCAATAAAAAACTATTACAGATTAATAATAAAACAAATTACTCCTAAGACGCCATCTCGTGTCATGAAATATAGATTATGAAATTAATATGTTCAGATGCGACATTTCTGTGGGTACTTATGTATAAGACGAATATATTATTATACACATTTTTTGTAGAAACATATATAAGTTATTATAATTAGGCTAAATTTTTCATGTTTAAATCTGCTTATTATTCTTTTTATTTATTTTTAGGTTTTCATATCGAAGTCAAAGTGGAATATATTCGTCCATTTTTAAATCTCGCGTGCCCAGCATTTATGAACGACTCTTATTTAAATTTAAATAAATATATTTGTAATTTAAATGTTATGTTAATAAGTTTTGTTAAACACACATTTAGTATGTTTTTTTATATTTGACATAGATACCTTTTAAAATATTCAAATAAAAATATCATTAAAATGTAATTGTGATGTAATATTATGTAATATTATATTAAATATGCAAATATAATATACAAAATAAATGACAAAATTTAAATATTGTTCTCGATATAATTTACCTATTTAACAATATAATCTACTATTACCCACGGATCGTTCTACCTATGTTTATTCTATGATAAAAAACCAACCGCGCGAACACAGAGTAGCGCACATTTTTTGTTTGAGATAGCTGTTCTAGTACGTAAGTACATATTACTTCAATGGTTACAGTATATGAATTTGTGTTTTTGTCTCTGTCCTCTTCGTAGTTCGGTTTTATAGGCTTAAGGTGACCATTACACCCTCACGTACCATAATAATTATATTTATAATTTGAATGAAGTTCATTATAAATTATTATATTTATAAATTTTTCGGTTTAGCATTGTCTTTGTCGAACTGATGTTGTCGATTTGATGATGCTGAAACTGTTTTCGTAATAAATAAATAAAAATAGACTATAATTATTTTACATCACTCACCTGTATCCCTCAGCTGCAGGGAGCCGACCTTGTTGCTGAGGTAGCCCTTGATGGAATTGGCAACGCGCGAAGGTGAAGCGGCTGCGGCGCCGCCTCGCAGCGCGCCCTGCAGCCGCCCGAGCAGCGCGCCCCCCTCGTCCTCCACTGTCGAGCCCCAAGGGGCGACTGCCCCTCGCACGACTTCCAAATAACACCAACTTTCGAAAATCGAATTAGCCTTCTGCTCTTTGCTTTTTATTTCCAGCCAGTCCCTAATTCCTTTGATCGGTTAATACTTATTCTATGTTTTGTGTACTTTTTATGTCTAGACTTAACTAATTTCAGTGCGTTGCTTGATATGTATCGGTTTGTGAATGTTTTGGGCTTTAATGCTCAATCATGGTGCGCCGTCTGTTCTCTGTAACAAAGAGTGTTTTGTTAGGAAGCTTTTTTTTATAAAAAAAAAGTTACCTCTACACTACGAATTCCTCCTGTACTGCGAGGGCAGTTTACATATACAAATTTCAGAAGAACAAACATCCAGACCCGGAACAATTATTTAGCGTTGTAACTTATGGCTAAGCCACTGCACAAAGGAGCTGAGATGACATTCAAAAATATCCATCATCAAACAACCAGATGCTCGACCAGTCTCCACCATTTCGTTACCGACTTAACTTACGTACGTATTCCAACCACACGGATCGCTACATCGTTCGTCATGCGTACAGCAAAAGAGTGGAATAAGTTGCCTGCATTTGTCTTTCCATCCGATTACAGTGTGGGTTTCTTAAAAGCACGAGTAAACAGGATTTCGTTACTTCAGTGCGCTTCACCATCTTCGGATGCATTACCACTTAGCATCAGGTGGGATAGACGTCAACTGCTGACTTACTTGACAAGTGGTAATATTAAAAATTTTGCAACATTTGTAATAACACAAAAGTGAAAAAAAAAACAATACAAATATATATTTACAGCAAAGTAAAATTAGTAAAGACAATATGGTATACACAATCTAAAAAAAAAATCTTTTTTAATTTGGTTCTAATCCTCGGCATAATAATTCATTTAAAAACAATAACATAATTCACTAAGCTGCATTAACGTAGACCAAGCATCGGAAGACGGTGTGCTATTCCGGTCGCAAAATGGCGGCCGGACGTTCTCTAGTGGCGGCTTCCTCTTCTACACATCCGATGACTTTTGAACTTAGAATGAGGGAATTCCAACTTTAGGACTGTTTATTGTTACATAAATAAGCAATTTTTTTTAAAATATATAATATAAAGTTTAATTTAAAAAAAAACAATTTTTATTGTTTAAGGGTGACAAACGTGCACGTCCACCTATAAACATCTACTTCTATCCTCGATTAAGAATCAAAATACAAATGCGTTTTCACTCCTGAGGTCTAGGATATAATGCCTCGTTTCCAATAAAAAGATTCTTCGGTTCTCTACTACTCACCATACGAAACACAGCGCTTCATATTCCTGCTGTAACTATAATATGGATGTGACGTGGCTCTCCCACGCCACTAACGGGATGTCCATTAATTTTATGAGGCTATTTTGGTTATTTTCTACTCGTCCCAACCCCTTGGTGAGATTACGTGAGAAATGGCACGACCACTCCATCTCACGTGAGACTTTTCAATATGCGTATTTTTAACGTAAATACATTAATCTGAGGTTGATTGCGTTGTGGTTATTTAAGAAAACATAATTTGATTTAATTTTTTTATATAAATTGTAGAATTCGCATTACAATGCTAAACATTATTATGCAGGAATTCGAAATTTTACATTTTTCTTGCGGGGAAAAATATGATATATGCCAAGACCCCTCCTCTCCCCCACGTGAGATTGTTTGAGATTCGGCTCGATCCCACAAAGTAAATGTTTCCACAAAGTAGTCGAGCAAGGAAGAAAACTCCTAGGAAATCATACAGTAGTTGACCGCCAAAATGATGCGGATGGTTTTGTCACGATATGCATTGATGAAATTAGGTGACTATTAAGCTAAAATATCCGAGCACTCTCCGGAATATATCCTATGACATACCGAGAACCTTTGTACCAATATTCAAGAAAGACAAAATTGATTTAAACCAAGTCAAAGTACTCCAATACGCCATGAGGCGGCTAAGAAGTCTCCGCTGACACAACGCTGCAGCACCAGCTAATATGTGACAGCAGTACTCCATAACAACCAGATATGTGCTTAAAATGTATAAAGAGTGCAGCTGTACCGGCATGTTGAATGAGACTCGATGGCGATACGAATTCGATACGGTAGAAAATAGGGTGTCGTTTGCATTATTCTAACGACCGACTGGTGGCTTTTGTTCATTTAGTTCCCAGCACTTGATGATCAGTCGTTGTTGTTGAAGACTAGCATTTATGAAGAATGATGGTGTATTTATTGATACACTAAGAATAAAAATTAGCTTGTTAGAATAGTAATAGTTATAGTCTATATGGGTCTTACTGTTGGGTAAACGACTTTCATTTATGAGGTTTTTGGAATAATTATTCTGCCGCGATTATCTAGGCGGCTTCAAATCCTCGAAATATTACAGTCTTCAGATATGCAGGTTTCCTCACGATGTTTTCTTTCACCACCGAGCAAATGTAAGATCAAAACTTAAAATTGCAGCCATTATCGCATAACCTGTTAACGTCCTATTATAGTACACTGCTGAACTTAGGCCTCCCTCATAGATTACCTTATAGAGGGGAAATTTGCCACAGTTGCCACGCTCGGCAAGCAGGTTGCCAACCGCAGTTTATTTTTATTTTTAGTCGTTATTAGAAAGACACTGCTGCCAATCTCCTTATTTATTTCGCCCTGTCACTCCTAAAAACAACAACAGGATGATATGGGGTATTGGATATATTACAAGTAATAATTTTATTAGTCCCGGCGGGGTCAAATCCGGGCTATCAAGAGTACAAGAAAATGATGTAAATGGAAGAAAGTACACGCTTAAAACAGAGCAACCGAATTGTAACCAAATATCAAAGATTTAAATGATTATTCCATGATTTTTTACTGAAAATTGGATAAAATCGGAAGAAAAACATTAGAAAATACTTTATCATATTAAAAAATCAGACCCTTTATACTCCATACGAGACATTTAATTTTTTTCTTAAGGAGTGACAACACATCTGCATTTTAATACTTCATTGATGATAGACGTAGATGCCTACGGACTTTAATAAAAAGCGGCATGCCATCTTAATCCTCAGGGTAAACAAAATTTTGATTGTTTGTAGAGGATAGATGTAGACCATGGGCCGCAGCACCCACTACCATCAGGTCCCGTGTGTCACTCTTACTTATATATGAGGAACAATCAAAATACGAGTGTGTTCTAGATGGAAGGGATCTTTTACAGTCTTGGAGTCCGTTTGTGTTGTTACTATCCTCCTGCATATACTACCTAGCAGCGGTGCAAAGTTTTTGCCAAGTCCATTTACTAAAGAAGCCACTTACCATCAGGTGGACTAAAAAAGCATTTGTTTCTATAATATTACAAAACTTAAAAAAAGTTATGTTAATTCCCTTCCCATTACTTCACTTCACGTCTGTGTACATACTTACTAACATACACCCACACTCACGATAATATATATATATATATATATATATATATATATATATATATATATATATATATATATATATATATATATATATATATATATATACTGTATGTATATACGTATATATGCTGCAACCGATTCGTTATATAACAGCTTTAGCACAAGTTATGTAACGTTACGAGTTTATTTTCACACTTCACGTCGAAACAAATTAATTCAAAAAGCAAAGACGTAGAACAAGATACAATAATTCAAAGAAAATAAAATGGCCGACTAAGAAATAAGAAAATATTGACCTTTGATCTAGCTGACGGGAGCTTGGCACACCTGGGATCAGCGGGCCCAGACTGGCCTCCCCAGCCCGGCGAGCTGAAAAGGCTTAGGAGACATGCGCAGAACATCGCCATGTCATTCGTCAGTGCCTTACCGTGACGTCATAGCGTTTTAACCAATAGCGGTGGCCTGAAATTTTCACGTAGGTATGGGAGGAGATCGGTCGATTGCTAAAAATAGGCCCCGAAGGCGCGAGAGGGTCGATATCGGCCCTCGACCGTATCGTGCCATCAAACATTCGACTTACGAGACCTTCCCCCGACATACCGACTGGCATTCAAACTGTTTCTCAATTGCGGTGCCCTTTACATAAATGTTTAAGTAGCGAAACAAATAAGTAACTTTGACTGTGTACATATGCAAAAATACGTGAAGTTAAGCTTAACTTCAATTTTATGTGTGGTAGAGCCACGCTGAAGCTATATTATGATTGTAGCACGAACTCAAAAAGATCGCTCGGCTTCGTCGGAGTAATAGCGTAAAATAGCAGCTAAATGCTACTTAATTATACTTATCAAGTATGGTGAGTGAAAAAACCGGAGACCCGTTTTACCGGAAACGAGGATTACCTTCTTAGTCCGCAGGGGTGACAATCTGAATTTTGACTCTTAATTGAGAATAAATGTAGTCTATAGACTACAGCATCTACTTATCATCAGATGGAATGTGTGCTCGTTTTTTAGCCTTATTCTATAAAATAATAAAAAATACAGCGCTAGTTAATAATTTCATAGAACCAACGAGACCCATTATAATCGATTCCCGTTGCCGCCACCAATAAACTTAACAATATTTATTGTATATTTTTTTATAGGATAGGGTGACAAACGAGCACACAGCCCACCTGATGGTAAGTGGTTGCTGTGGCCCACAGACATCTACATCTATCCTCGAATACGAATCAAAATGCAGATGCGTTTTCACCTGTGAGGACCCATGGAATGCCTCGTTTCCAGTAAAAAAGGTCTCCGGTTCTCTACACAGACCATACAAAAAACAGCAGCATTATGCTGGTATTTTACACTTGTAAGCTGTGAGAGTGTGGTCCTGCCCCGGTCGAGTCAACCCATTCGTGCTACAACTTCACTACTATCCTGTGGTTGTCCGGATATTACTAATATATCCGGACAACCACACTATGTGTACATATGTAGCTTCTAAAAGGGCTTTAACTCTTCGACAGACTGTTGGCACTGACTTCAAAGCATTATGTGGAAATTATTTTAGTTTTGGAAGTCGATTTTTACTTATCCTTTTAAGAGAGCTAAAGAATATTGAAGTTCAAGTTAACATCTAAAATATTATTTAAACGGCTTCAATTGTAATTATATCACCAATTTCCCACCCTCGGGCTGAAAATTTTTCTTCTATTTCATATGAGACGTCATCTTTTTTTAATAAATAGGTTTACTTCGAGCGTCTAAAATTTTTCAAACGTTTTTCTTATATTTATAGACAAAATGTCCAGCTGTGGGTTGCTGATGGGCTGTTAAGTGAGTGAGAATGTGAAAAAGACTTTCCCTTTTTTCCAAATTTTTATAACAATTGATAACTTTGATGTCCTTCTCGTTTGAAACCATACGATACATTACGTGGTAGAGCAAAGCCACGCTACAGTTATGATTAAAGCATGAAAAAGTCGGCTCGATCGGGGAAGGACCACGCTCTCACTATACCAGCATGAAATAGTAGCTTAATAATGCAGTGTTTAGTTTCGTGAGTGTAGAGAACCGGAAAATCCCAATACTAGTAACAATGTTTGTCCTCAGGGCAGGGTGACTTGACCACTTGAGGATGGATGTAGGTGTCTATGGGTCACAGCATTATTTTACAATCAGGTGGACTGTGCCCATTTCTCACCATTAAAAGCAAGTGGTAAAATAAAAAAAAATCTACAACCGACTTCAGTATAAATAAAATGAGTACATCGCCAATGTTTTAAAAAAAATAAAAAAATAAAAAGTTTTATTCATAACCACGGTCTGACAAATACATATATCATGGTAGACTTCTTCTATTGAGCGCATAATGCGCCCGTATCAGAAGTAAGCCCCTCTTCCATATCATAAAATTTACTAAAGCTAGAACCGCTTGTACAAATTAAAGAAAGAAAAAATAATATATATGTAGTGTGTGTGTATGTAGTGAATGTGTAGTGTGTGTGTAGTATGTGTGTAGTGTATGTGAGTGTAATGTGTTGTGTGAAAGTTTACATACGTTTCCCCCATGCACAGCCCTACGACATAAAAGGTCTTGGGATCAGCGTAAGGCACTGAGCAGAGGTGGTAGTTACATATACAAGTACATGGAGGTTATGATGTGTGTATGTATGTAATGAGTGAGTGATTTACACAAAAATAACCTCATATCAAAATTCCAATTTTAACAGATTTTCAACTTCAATAAATTCTAATGTCTTCAGCCATTCAGTGAGTTTTAGTTTACAGTTTAAATGTAATCGAAGTCAATTAAATATGCATTATTAAGGATAACTCAAAAACTACTGATCAGATCTTGATCAAATTTATATGGGACTACATGAAAAGTAACAATTTTCAAATAAAAAAAGGTTCATCAAAATCGGTTCACCTAGAAAAAAGTTCTGAGGTAACACACATAAAAAATATACAGTCGAATTCAGAACCTTGTCCTTTTTTTGAACTTTGTTGAAAACATATTTACGTGTCACAGCTGGTATTTAGCTCTAGGATGTCAGTTTAAGCAGTGGTGTGTCGGTTTAGAAACATGATATCTTTACAATTATTAAATTAGTACATAAAACGTGCATATAGTTTCTTCTTCTTGGTCGTGTTCTTCTTGACTGAAGGCCGAGTCAGTAGTTTATTGCATTTGTAGCGCTGGTCATTATAGCCCTCCATTCTGTCCGGTCCTCGGCTTTTCGCATAGCGGTTGCAAGTGGAAGTTCAGTAAGAGGTTTAACCTGGTCCGACCAGCGGCTAGATGATCGGTCACGTGGTCGTTTCACCTCCACCTTGACGACTATAGTCTATCCATTTTATTAGTTAAGCGTCGAGCAATGTGACCAAAGTAACTGAGAATCATCTGGTAACATTAGTAGAGAGTCTATCAGGATTGACTTGTTGGTCCACTTCGCGGTCCATAGTATCAGAAGCAACATTCTCTAACACCACATTTAAAACGCATCAGTCCTTCTCCTGTCTGCTGCTCGAATCGTCCATGCTTCAGAGATGTAGAACACTATAGTTTTGATTACTCTCTTTTTGGTATCATTAGATATCTTACTGTTTTGCAAATCCCGCTTCGCATGTAGATTAAGATTAGTACTTTCATTATATTGTGTTATCACGTGCACTTCAGGCAAATCGTGTTGCGTGGGTCCTACACGTAATCTCTCTTCAGTCGTCTCGATTTACCGTCCCATTAATCTACGGGAATGATGGAACACAGAGTGCTCCTGTGCTTGCTTCCACACTGGTGCGTTTTAATCCTTCTCTGAGCAGATAGCTAGTGTCCATTGAGACTGCCCGTCGTGACCGATATTCGCTTTGGAGGACGTTATATTAAATAATCCCATTACGATCGTAATATTGAATTTGCTGTCACCAACTGATTTTCCTGCCGGATACGAATAAGCAACCTTCAAGAAAAGAGCGTACAATATTTTAAAAGGCCTGCCGGCAAACAGCAATACATTGAACAACTGCAAACCTAGTACACACTGCCACAGGACTTGCAGTTGTTCATTGGCGGCGGGGGTGGTAGAGCCATGCTGCAGGTATGTTGTAGTTGTGGTACTAATGGGCCGGCCAGGTTGGGGGAAGGCCACGCTCTCATAGAATACCAGCGTGCTTCAAATGGTAAGTGTAGAACACCGGAGACCCCTTTTACTGAAAACGAGGCATTCCATCCTTGTCCTCCCGAGTGATAACGCATCTGCACCTTGTGTCCTTATTGAGAAGTACCTGGATGACCGAGCTTTGCTCTGTTTTTTTTTACTAAAAAAATTTATGCAATTAGTTTAATTAAAATTTCCGTATTTAAAAAAAAATACTTAAAAAAGGGCTCAAAGTAATAGATTTTCTCACAAAAGAAGGGAACTTGAAAAAAAAGTCGGACCGAAGACAGAACGCGAGCCAAGGCATTTCGATTTCGCGACCGCTCGCTATCCACTTGAGCTATTACGATCATTAAAACAATGTCTAAATTTACCTTCTTATATTGTAGCAGTTTTTCATTGCCTGAAAACACGGACGAAAAGACATTTTCTAAAAATAAATCATAGCTAGATCGATTTATTGCCCCTGAAACTCACTGGACACAAAATTTTATGAAAATCGTTGGAGCCGTTTCCGAGATTCCGATTATATAAATATACAAGAATTGCTCGTTTAAAGGTATAGGATAGATGTAGATGTCTATGGGTCATATCATCCGCTTACCATCAAGACTGCATGCTGGTGTATCACTCTTGTTAGAGACCAGATGAACACTTAACTATAGGAAAAAGTAAAAATCCGGATTATTAGAAACTGGTGGAAATCAGGATTAAATATACTCTAGATATCCTTAATATTATTAAATTTTACATCGCTCATATTCCTACAAAAAATTATTATACTTAATATTCCATAGACTTCGCATACTTAAATAGATTTTCTAGGAAGTATTCTCTATAGGATTTCATCACGAGCTTTAAAAGTTTAAAATCCTGCAGAGCTTTGCTGTTGAAAAGTGTTATCGTAAGCTTACTTAGTACTTTTAAAACATGCTTAG